>OY987336.1:2451086-2755817 GCA_963920685.1 Polydrusus tereticollis
CATCATATATAACAATAATTGGTGCCTGATCACGAACCAAAGGAATAAAAGTCTATAGAAAGTAATTTCTAAATATTTCGGAGGTCATCCATCCATTGGCGCTGGCTGCATTTACGGTGTCTTTGAAGAAGTCTTCATTTTTTTCTGAAATCCAGCAATATTATTGCCTTTAAATATTATCAATGTTATTGCCTTTAAATATTATCAATGGTGGCAATTTTCTACCACTAGCACTTGCTTCTGCCAGGACGGTTTTATTTTCTCTGCCCGATCCAGCAATAATGCTTGAAGAGGGGTTGCCTTTCGCGCCAACAATTTTAAGACGAGAAGAATCTGTACACAGTAAAGTCTCATTTAAATTGTAAATACATTCAGGACGATCCTGAAGACCCAACTCCAATATAGCTTTTTCCAATAAAACAAAATATTGGTCTATTATGAATGGGTCCGTAGATTTCTTTCTGCAGTACTCTAAGCTTTGTGGTTTCTTCATACTCAAGGAGTGACGTTGTTTAAACTTTATTAGCCAGTCTGTGCCTAAAAGGATTGGGAATATTATTTAAAGTTACAAAGTCCCGAACTTTTTCTTGAAGCTCTCTCGAAGTTAATCAATATCCCCACTTCTCCATTGTTTTTATATTTTCGGCCGGTTGACACTTATCTTGCCAAGAAAGTATTGGAGGTCGGCCCTGTGTCTTGCTTTTTTCGCCACGGCGGCCAGTTATTCTACAGTAGATTGTAATGTATGGGATTCTGAATTCGGTACTAGCCATCGACATGGGTAATTGACCTTGATTGACGGCATTTACTGCAGCATTTAATTGCTCCTCCCGATAGGCAGCCCTATCGGACTTTCTTTTATAACTTCGTACCATGACGTCAACTCTCTGTAAAGAATAAAAGCTTTAAGTGTCAGTGCCAATGAACTTTAGCATTCCCAGGAAAATTGGGCAAGTGTAAACTAACCTTTACACTTTCTCCATTACAATTTTCACACATGCCCCACATTTTGTTTTTTATGGGGGAAGTGCAAACCTGTTCGTGAGTAAAAACCGTTTTTAGATTTGGTCGATATATAGGATTTTAAAGCTACAACAATTGACTAAACATAAGAAAATGCAATAAAACTAAAAGTATATTATAAGTTTTTACCTTTGACCAATTTTTTATGGAGATATTACACACTATTCAACGGACCGATTCGGAGGTTATGTTACAAATGACTACTCAGAAAGAAAAAAACACCTGGTAACTCGCCGGGAGTAGATAATTCAACAGCGCTAACGTATAGTTAGTTGCCTCGAACCACACATTAAGTAAACTTTCAATATTGCCTGATTGGCGCTCTGATTTTCCACTTACCCCATTTTTACACTTGCCCCAGTCTACCCTATACCATATTCAAATCCAAGATTATGCATACGAAGGAAATATCAGTACTTAATGACAACCGTAACTCTATTTCGATTGGTCAAGCGGCAATAAAACTAAAAGGCCCTGGGCGACAGGGTTGAATTTAGTTTACCCGTGATTTTCGCATTATTGCATTGTATCGTTTGGTGTTATTGTTTGTTATCAATATTTTGATATAAATATTTGTGTTTTTGACCGTTGTATTTGATTGTATACAGGGTGTTTCAGAAGTACTAACCTGAACTAAACTGAATATGTGTCCGGAGTTGCCCCGTTTTTGATGTACAGAGTGTTAAAGTTTTTTTTAAAAAAATCGTTTTTTTTTATTATTTCTGTAAATATCCTTTTCCCGATTTTATTGCAATTCGGTACCGTCATTCATAATGATAAGAGGCTTAATTAGCCCTAACTAGATTAAATTTATAAAGTCCAGTGGCGTCCCGGGAAACACTTCAACGGATATTATTGACAAAAAAATGCACGCCACTGACTTTTTTCTAATTTTGTTTGCAGCTTTGATTTAAATATGGTACCTATAGTATAAATTCAAGTGTTAATATGACGTTTGTCGAAATGGAGGAATTTGGGCTAACATCTCCTCTTCGTCTTCTTCCTCCAACAACAGCATGTAACTAATGTTATCGGCGTTCATTATAAATCATACATAAGCGCTTTCACTACGAAATACGAATATGATCTGAAGCGCGCTCCAGCCGCGCCAGCCAAACCACCCTGTGGCGACGGCCGATAGATTGATACGATGCTACGCTCGATCGCGAACACCAGCTGCACCCGCTGACTGCTTCAGTTACGTGGTACGCCACTGGTACCAACTAAAAGACGATAAGGACTGATTAATGCTGCGTTGTGTTATCTCTCGAACTTTATCTAGTGCAGTGATTCAAATATGATAAATACTAAAACATGCTTAACAAGACTTTTTACGACTTCTTATCTTTTACTATTTTTATTAACTGCATTTTATTCGTAGCTTATCTATTAGTTGATGTTTACATAGAATAAAATTAACAACTTATCTTGTATGGAAAATTACCATTTACTGATCTTGCATTTAATTCATCCTTTATCAATTAGAAATATTATAAATTGACTTAAATCCATGATTTTAGGGACAGTATATTGTAAGGCGTTTCTAACGTTAGTTGCATGTATTTGTCAACTTGTCAATAGATTTGTTTGAAGAAGCCTGTATAGTTTCATTGACAGTTTATTGAGAAGTCTGAACGGAGGAGTCTCTACGAACCACGTCTGCTAGGGGCTCAACGTAATTGGCGCAGTCGGTAGGATTAGTGTCCGTACAAAAAAGTTAAGTGTAGTGCCGCACAAATAACGGATAGCACATTAACAAACTGGTGATTTTATTTTGATGAAATCTTTAACGGGACTAATTCAATTAAAAGTGTTAGTAGTGTGACAACGGGATTTTTGTGTCACCCCCCCCCCCCCCTCTCGCGGACTCACAGTGTTGGACTGCATATCCAAATCGTGATCCGTATAACCGCAATCCAGAGGACCGTATATCCTGTTGGAGTGTGTTTTTGTGTCGCTTTCAAGCAGAGAGAACGAAGAAGACGAGTAAGTCATTTGTTTTTTTTCTCTCGATCCTTTTCACTTGTTTATCCTTGTTTTGATGAGTAAGTTATTCTCTCTCTTAACTTATGATTAACCAATTTAAAATAACTTCACGTAAGAATAAAGAATTTAGAGAAAAAGTTCGTAATATTAAGAAACCTAGTGACCTATCTGATTCTGATTCGGACGTTGATATCGGCAAACTTATTGGTGAAATACAGGGAATTAATTTATCAGATTCTAACCAACCAGAAAACACTATGGTGGAAATAAATTACTCCGAGGTACGCCTTTTCCTTGATATTATTCCAACTTTTACCGGCGAACCCTGTGAATTAAACAATTTTATTGCCGCGTGTGACGAAGCTGTCAACCAATACACAGCAAACCAAACCATTACAAAATTAATTTTTCGCGGAATTATTGGTAAATTAAAAGGCAAAGCTTTAACTATCATATCTAGCCGTGTCGAGTTAACTACGTGGCAACAAGTTAAAGAAGTATTAAAAATTTCTTTTTGCGATCAAAGATCATTTTCTTGTCTATTACAGGAGCTACACCAAATAAAGCCACTAAATAAAGAAAACTCTTATAGTTTTGGCGTAAGGTGTCAATACCTAAGAAGTTTAATTTTTTCTTCCATTAATAATGATATTTCATTAAACCAAGCCGAAAAACTCGCACAAATAAACAATATAGAAAAATTAATTTTGATAACCTTTCAAAAATATCTTTCATCGCAGGTACAATTGGCAGTAAGGTTAAAAAAGCCTACCAATCTTGAACAGGCTATGAACTATTTAATTGAGGAAGAAAATTTTCTTGTTCTAGCGAACGAAGGCAGAAAAGGTTTTCTAAATTCAAATATTTCACAAAACACTTTAAAACCAAACAATTTTAATTTTGCTTCACAAAATTTCCCAAGACCAAACTTTCATGCACCATTAATGCAAAATTCTTTTTCACAAAACGAACCTAGACATTTTCCTAGCCAACCAGTTAATATAACACCAAGGCAATTGCCACCACCGAAATATTTCTCAAATCAACAAGTTTTTGGAAAACCTCAACAACCAACAAATGTTTGGAAGCCCAAAGGTACCATACAACCTAAACCTACCCCGATGTCGGTAGTAACAAGACAAACGGTACAAAAACCAAACACTTCCTTTTATCGAAGTCCAAACCATTTTCAACCTCAATCCAGACCAACCTTTATATCAGAGGAGTTACACAACTTGGACAACGAATATTTCGACTATAGTGAGAATTTTGAACATGATAGAGCCGAAATACAAACTGAAACAGAAGAATTACAAATTTCTGAGATTCAAGAATTTGAAAATTCTTCGGAAGATCAATTATCCTCTAATGTAGACAATGAACCAAATTTTCAGGAAATAGCCTTCAATACGAATCCAACATAGAATTAAACTATATGGACAATCGAAAACTTCCATATATTAAAATTTTAGGATTTGAAAAACCGCTTAAATTCCTTTTAGACTCAGGTAGTCATATGTCAATGTTAAATCCAACTTTAGCAGAAAAATATTTTCCTGAACATATGTTTATAAAACCCAATATAATCAAAACTTCGTGTGGACAACAAACCACAAAATATGAAGCACACATACCTGCCTTTAAGGAATTCAAGTCAAAAGACAAAATTATTTTTACCCTATTCAATTTCCACAGGTTCTTTGATGGATTAATTAGTTTTCGTGACCTTCGGAATATGGGCTTTAATTGGAATATTCAAGGAAGTTATTTAAAAAAGGAAAACACTGAAATACCTGTTTATCAGTGCTCACCATCTGATTATGATTGCCATAATATTTCATTAAATGATAATGAAATATTAAGAACTTTAATTCCTATAGATGTCGCTTCTGATGGAGACTATTATATTCCAGGATCAAAAGTAAACTCACATTGTTATATTCCAGACTGTATAACAAAAGTAAAGAATGGCCAAGGGATAATAGAAATACATAACCTGGGCATTGAAGATACATACGCTAACCTAAGACAACCACTGAAAGCCTATCCTTTAAACGAATATGACACATTTCAAGGAAAATTAAAAAATAATTACGTTTACCCTGACATACATCAAATTGAAAGTTTACTGAGATTGAACCACCTAAATACTGAAGAAAAATCAATGTTGTTAAAGGTGTGTAAGGAATATTATACTGTTTTTCAATATCCAGACCAACCACTGTCAACTACCACCCAAACTCAACATGTTATAAGAACAACGGATGAAGAACCAGTTTATACAAAGTCCTACAGGTTTCCGGAAATACATAAAAAAGAAGTCCAAGAACAAATGAAGAAAATGCTCGAAGAAGGAATCATTCAGAATAGTACCAGTCCATGGTCAAGTCCAATATGGATTGTCCCTAAGAAACCTGACGCATCTGGAATACAAAAGTGGAGAATAGTCATCGACTATAGAAAATTAAATAATAAAACTGTCCAGGATAGATTTCCTATTCCAAATATAGACGAATTATTGGACAAGCTAGGCAGAGCACAATACTTCACAACTCTAGACTTAGCCAGTGGATTTCACCAAATTACTATGCATAAAGATAGTATAGAAAAAACCGCATTCTCTACAGACTATGGTCACTTTGAATTTCTACGAATGCCGTTTGGGCTTAAAAATGCCCCAGCGACATTTCAAAGGATGATAAATGAAGTACTGAAGGAATACATTAACCAAATATGCTTAGTATACATGGACGATGTTATCATATTTTCTACAACGTTAAATGAACACATTCAAAACCTTCGAAAAATATTTAGAGCGTTTGAAAAACATAATTTAAAAGTTCAATTAGACAAAAGTGAGTTTTTGAAAAGGGAAACCGAATTTCTAGGGCATATTGTGACCTCTGATGGTGTTGAACCTAATCCTAGAAAAATCGACGCAATCCTTAAATTTCCTGTACCCAAGACACATAAACAAATTAAAAGTTTCCTAGGAATGATTGGATTTTACAGGAAATTTATAAATAACTTAGCAAAGATTACAAAACCGCTTACAGCCTGCCTAAAGAAAGGAAAGAAGGTGGAACAAACAGATGAATTTGTTAAAGCATTTGAAACATGCAAAGCCATTTTGTGTAACGAACCCATTTTAGTTCGCCCAGATTTTTCAAAAGAATTTGTATTGACAACAGATGCCAGTAAATTTGCAATCGGCGCAGTGTTAAGTCAAAATGCAAAACCTGTCTGTTATGCCAGCAGAACTTTAAACCCTAGCGAGATAAATTACTCCGTTACGGAAAAGGAATTGCTTGCCATTGTATGGGCGGTAAAATACTTCAGGCCCTACCTTTTCGGGAGACATTTTAAAATAAATACTGATCATCGACCATTGAAATGGTTGGAAAATCTAAAAGAACCAAACTCAAAGCTAGTCCGATGGAAACTCCTGTTATCCGAATTTGACTACGAAATTGACTATATTAAGGGCAAAGAAAATACTGTCGCTGATGCACTTTCAAGAAACCCATCCGATAGTACTGATATTCAATCTTTATTTAATGAAATCGGTGACTCAGACGAAGTGATAAAACAGTTTATAAATATGAACGAAACCAATGTGTCAACAATTCACTCTGCAGATGAAATGCCATTATTATCTTTACCTTATTCAGAAAGACCTCTTAATTATCACAAAAATCAGATGATAATAAAAATATCTGAATCTTCCCCAGTACCTCTTTGTATTAGAGAAAAGATTTTTGATAATCAACGATTTTTTATAAATTTACGAAGACGTTGTATAGATGAAGACTTAGAAGCATTTATTGCAAATTTGAATAACAACTTTACTTATCATCTCTATTTTCCTGACAAGGAACAGGAAAGATTTTTCATCAAATACCTGCAAGATAAATTAATTAGAATTCATTCTAAACTAATAATTTGCTCTGACAAATTAACGGATGTGATTCTGGACAAAGACAGAGAGGAAAAGATGAATTACCATCATGTGTACAAGACAGGCCATCGAGGCATTACCACAACTATCGACTCTTTAAAGAGACATTACTATTGGCCAAATTTAGACAAGGCCGTTACTAACTATATTAATATGTGCAATATTTGTCAAAAAGCCAAATATGAAAGGCAGCCTAATAAATTTGAATTTCAAAAAATACCATTAGGCTCAAAACCGTTTGAAAGGATACATATGGATACACTATCTATTTCCAAAGAAAAATTTTTGACAATAACTGACACCTTTTCAAAGTTTGGACAAGCATATCCAATACCAGGAACTAATGCAGTTAACGTCCTAGATGGATTGTTAATATTTATATCACATTACGGAATTCCACAAGTTATTGTTTGTGACAATGGAGTAGAATTTGACAACAACCCATTTTCAGACTTTTGTAAGCTACATAAAATTGAAATACATTTTACTACCCCTAGAAATCATAACTCCAATAGTTATGTGGAGAGATTTCATTCCACCATTTTAGAACAAGTGCGAATACAAATCCAACAGAATGCTAAAGAATCATTGGATAACCTAGTAAAATATGCTCTCTTGCACTACAATAATTCAATTCATTCAGCAACCAATTTTACACCATTTGAAATTATCACAGGACATTTCAATGCAAGAGATCCTTTCGACATACAAGAAAAGGATATAGTATCAAAATATGTCACAGAACATAAAAGAAAACTAAAAGAAACATACCAGAAACTTCAAGAAAAATTTAATACCGATAAAGACAACAAACTTAAAAAAATTAATGAGACTAGAAAGGTCCCTCTAAATCTTGAACCAGATGACACAGTCTATCATAAACAGGAACCTCGCGAGAAATTAGCAATGAAATATAAAAAGGTCGATCCAGTAGCACAAACAAGAAACAAAATAAAAACATCAACTTCCAAATACTCTAAACATAATTTAAAAAGACGTAAAAAACATTAATTTTGGGTTTTCTTTGTTTCAGAATGAAGATTCTATATATTCTCTCATTAATCCTTATCTATAATCAATTTATTACCGCAACTATCCAACAATTAACTAATCCAGTCTTACCAATTCTGTTAGGGAACACTAAAATAATCTCAAATAAACATACTTTTGTAAGTTATATTAATAGTAGTGATTTCTTTGAACTTAAAAATAATCTTAAGTTGCAAGTAGTGTTTATCACAGAAAATAAAAACGACAGTACAATGTCAAATAAATTAACTGGGCAAGCTTGGTCATTAATTTATCAAATAGAACATTTACTAGAAGCTATCAATCCAAATATTAGGAAAAAGCGTGGCCTTGTCAATTTTGGAGGAACTGTATCTAAATGGTTGTTTGGAACTCTTGATCACGAAGATGGCGAAAGAATTGATTCCATGTTAAATCACCTAAATAAGAATGATTATTTAATTCAAGAAAAGATTAACGAGCAGATGTCTATTGCAAAAGAATTTATGGTTAAAACCAATCAAAGTCTCTTTCAGATAAGATCAAATATAATTACAACAATGCAACTTATTGAAAAGTATCAAGAACATATAAATGCTATTAATGCTTTACATTTGATAATTAACTCTCTTATTAGTTTGGAAAATACTCTAAGCCAAATTATAAATGCCATTACATTTGCCCATTTAAATAAAATTCATCCGACATTTCTGTCACTACATAATCTCAAATCAATGACAATGAAAATGAACTCTTTATATAATAAAGACCAATTGGTAGATTTTCAACACACACAAAATTATTATAAATTCTTAGGAATTCAACTTATTTTTAGCAAAGAGAGAATAATTTTCTTAATCCACTTTCCATTTTTATACCCTCTGTTATTTAAATCCTATTTTGTGTATCCAATTCCAATCCAAAACAAAATCATCTCACCCCCTAAATCATACCTTATCCTAAACGAGAAAACAAGAAGATACCAATATGAAGAAGACCTCTGCGAGAAGATAGAAAACACCTTTTTCTGCAAAAACCACTTAGAAACCAATGAAGACTGCGTTGTCAATATAGTAACGAATAATAGGGCGTCCAATTGCAGCACTCTGCTAGTTCGCCTTAACACCCCGACCGCAAATCAAGTGACACCCCAAAGTGTATTGTTTACTACACCTGTCACTGCAATGGTAACAGAAATCTGCCAGACCGAGAAACATAGTGAACTAGATTCAGGAAGCTACCTTATTTTTATTCCAAAAACATGTCATGTCAATATTGGTATAGAAGCTTTCTACTCAACTGAAGATACTGTGCCACCAGCAATAATCATTCAACTTCCACCCTTAAATATCTCGCTTCTTAAGGAACACAGAACTACACTAAATTTAAAGAGCATGGATCTAGAAGAAATTAAGCACATAACTTCAATTATGAACGACCAAAGTAAATTGGCTCTATCACCAGAAGAAGAGACTTCACATTACACATGGATACTATGGATTATTCTTTTAACCTGTGCCATTATCTGCATGATGACATATCTTGGAGTTCGATGTTATTACCGAACCAGTTATCCCTATCCCATTTTAAATGTGTTCTCAAGAAAGAAGAAAGAAACTGAAAGCCCTACTCAACTGGACCAGTTGTAGGCCTTTTCCTAAGGAGGGAGGAGTTACGTGGTACGCCACTGGTACCAACTAAAAGACGATAAGGACTGATTAATGCTGCGTTGTGTTATCTCTCGAACTTTATCTAGTGCAGTGATTCAAATATGATAAATACTAAAACATGCTTAACAAGACTTTTTACGACTTCTTATCTTTTACTATTTTTATTAACTGCATTTTATTCGTAGCTTATCTATTAGTTGATGTTTACATAGAATAAAATTAACAACTTATCTTGTATGGAAAATTACCATTTACTGATCTTGCATTTAATTCATCCTTTATCAATTAGAAATATTATAAATTGACTTAAATCCATGATTTTAGGGACAGTATATTGTAAGGCGTTTCTAACGTTAGTTGCATGTATTTGTCAACTTGTCAATAGATTTGTTTGAAGAAGCCTGTATAGTTTCATTGACAGTTTATTGAGAAGTCTGAACGGAGGAGTCTCTACGAACCACGTCTGCTAGGGGCTCAACGTAATTCTTCAGCGAAACCATACGATTACTCTCGACTTGGTCTGATCCCGATCATTTAATTCGGTGTGACGTCAGGGACAAATGCAACACAAGAATTTCGAATTACGTACCCATACTACGTGCCCGTGCGATAATATAAACATTTTCAATGTTAAAAGTATTGGTTGTAACATACAATTTAAACCATAAATTACGTTTTCCTTTTGTTGTTAAACCTATGTACGTTGAACAAAATCATTTTCTTTAATTAACATTTTATTTTTTGTTATTGCACATAATATCTTGAATCCTGACGGAGCAAAAACATATGCCGAATTGGACTGTGGTGGAATTTAAGGACCGCAATACAGTAGAAACTGTACCCTCAAGTTGGATTATAGAAAGCCAGTGTTATTGATAACCAGTTTTAAGAGAAAAGTTACTTTCCGATATCAAGAAAAGCACTCTCCCCAAATGACAAATGACCGTTGTATGATGTTCGCGTTTTAAAAAATAAAAATGGCGAGAATCTCTACAAGAAAAACTTTAAGAGCTTCTTCACACACTGAAGAGGCCCTGCAACGTGCAGTCAGTGATGTGAAGCGCAATGTATTAACAATTAAAAAAACAGCAAATATGTACAAAAGTCAATATTTTACTGTTTCAAATCAATAGCTGGCCATACACGCACGTTATATCGCGCGGTTTATCATGTCATTTCTAAAAACATATGGAAATTCATATGCGTAAGTGAGCATCGCTGCACGCAATTATAGAACGGGAAGAGATTGCAGACGTGCTTTCCGCTGGAGTGTGGCGTACCGCGAACACACACACGTACACCCTAGTGTTGAAGCGTGCCACGTCACGGTTTCTCTTAAAATTTGCAAGTACGAATTTTTCTTGGTTGAGTAGTTGGTATATTAGATTTTGGACATGGCCGATATTCGTCACGTCAGCAGAGAAGTCTTGACAGAATGCATAGAGATTTATAGGTCTCATCCAGCTTTGTGGAAGGTAAAATCAAAGGAGTATGTTAATAGAAATTTAAAAAATTTGGGCTATGATGCATAAGTGCAATTTTATCGCAAGGTGGACCCAAATGCTGATCGAGACCTTCTCTCTAAGAAAGTTCAATCGATGAGGGGCTCGTTTCGAAAAGAGCTAAAGAAATTTAAAAAATTTAAGAGAAGTGGCGCTTCTACTGATGATCAGTACGTGCCAAGTCTCTGGTATTTCGATATATTAATGTTTACCCGAGAACATGAAACACCTACAGAGAGTTTTGATACTATGGCGGATATTCCCCCGTCCCCAGAAGACTTCCGCTTCCGAGACCGTTGACAATCTTGATGTACAAAACTGCATAGAAAATAGTCAAACTTATGTCATTAAAGAAAAAGAACCAAGTGCAGTCCGTTGAAAGAAGAAGAAAAAAGGTGGAAGCAATGAAATGTTATATTATTTCAGTTTTTATTTATTATTTATAATTCATTTTACAGTCAAACCTTCTATTTTCAATTCGTTTGTGTCAATATTTAAATTTTAAATGAGAAGTAAAAGAAATGTTTAAGCTCTTTCCTTAATTAGCATGTCTCCTTGCCATGGCACTACACCTTCTTCATTAAAGTAGGTAACATATTTCTCACGACTTGTTTTAGCTGATAAATAAGTACTCTGACGTACAGTTCCTAGACCAAGAAGTTGTACTTCATTTTCTCGCCAGTCAGCATTGTAATTTATTTCGTGAGACGTTGCATTTACAGAATCAAAAGCTATCCCATCAACATATTATGATATTGCCCTTCTCTTTAAAAAGTTATGGAGTATACATACAGCCATTATAAAGTAACAAACTTTATCAACGGCAACGTTTATAGGCGTATTCAAAATTCGAAACCTGGCTGCAATCAAGCCGAAAACGTTCTCAACAACATTTCTTCCCCTTGATAATCTGTAATTATGTATACGCATTTCATGGGTGAGATCCCTTTGTGAAAATGGTTTTAAAATATGGTCATGTAAAGCAAATGCTTCATCTCCTATAAATACGAAATTTTAATGTGCATCATTTTCCGCACTATCAGGCAATTTAAGTCGATTTAAAATTAAATGTCTGAAAAATGTCGTTTGTTCCAGTACTCCACCATCTGAGAGCCGACCATTTTTTTCAATATCAACCCACAAGAACTCATACTCTGCATTCACGATTGCCATCAAAACAATACTATAAAAGTTTTTATAATTATAGTACAATGCACCTGTATTTGGTGGCGGAAATATGCGAATATGTTTCCCATCGATGGCACCATCACAGTTAGGTATCTGCCATCGTAAGTTAAAGGCTTCAGCAACCCTTTTCCAGTTCTCTTTGCTTGACGGGATCTGTAATAAAAGACACAATATTTAAAAAATAGGAATTCTTTTATTTGTCCTAAACCCGCTATTTGGCTATAAAAAATAACAAGTTGGGATACTAAACAGTTACAAAAAAGTATTTCTTAACAAGGTATGTTACCAATATTATTATTTTTTACACATTTTCAAGACACCTGTCAAAAGAGCAAAGACGAAGGTAACACCTCATGAGATGCAGCAGCAAATATTCATGAAGAGTTGCACTCACGCACTACAAATCTGTAATGAAGATTCAGACAGTGCCGCTTTCGAAAAATGTCTTGCTACAAAACATGTTAAGTTAAATGAAACCCAAAAGACGCATGCAGAGACTCCCATAGCCATAACCGCACATGCAACAATAAATTTCTTTTCTTTTTATCCATTTAACTTAACGGTCAACAAACAACTTGAAGGTAAGGTCTCGTAGAGAAAATCACGTTGAAAATGTGTACATGACGCCGTGCAGCTTTAAACGACATGATAAGTGACACTTTTTGCCCACATACATACGATTTTTACCTTGACACTGATGTACCACGCGCAATCACGTGCTAAATCATTTGGATCCTTTAACAAGTGTATGGAATATGACGCTTTTCTTGCCTTGCCGTTTTATCGTCCATACTAACCGCCACATTTTTTAAACGAAATAACGTGTGTATTGGGGTGCATCGTCCAAAATTAAAAATTTACGTTTTTTTTAAGCTGAAAAAGAAATACATTTCAAAAACTGCGTTTGTAAATAGGGATTTCGAGAAAAATAATTAAACTGGAAAAAAAATATTTTTTCCACCCCCGCAACCCACTTAAAATGAAAAAATAATTTTAAAGAAATGTAATACCGAATAAAGTGTGACCATTGTGTAGCTAAATATTTTAAAAATTTTAACTTTTGTTTTTGTTAAGGACTTCCACCCCCGCAACCCCCTTAAATCTAAAAATATCGATTTTTAATATGTAATACCTCTAAAAGTATTAGGAAATATATGTTTGTCATTTAAGTTCCTCTACATTTTCTTCTAAAAAATTATCTTTTAACCCCGCAGTTAATTTCTAGTTAATTGCCACCCCCTATCTATAAAACAATTTGTTATCTATTTTTTATAATATCGTTGGATCTCGTCGATGCGACCAGGCATTAAGTGCCTGGTTTTGGTGGAAACTTCAAGGGCGTGTCGACGTCAGTAGTTCAGCACAGAAAATTTAAATCAAACAGTTTTGTTTTATAGTTGAGTGGTGTCGTTTGTTTTAAAATGTCTTCTACAATAACTACACGCGGTGTTGTGAAACCTTGTCCGATTTTTGGTAAAGCCAACGAGCTGGGGAATAATACATTGCCAACCATTGAGGAGTGTATAAATTACTTTTTATTAATTCAGCATAATCTACGACAACAAAAAGTAAATAAAAACTCTATCAATTCTCAAGCTTTCTCGATAGTAGCAAGTAAAATAGAAAACATTTGGAAACGAGCTTCAATTCCGGTTGTCTCGAAAGCAAGAATTATATTTTTGCTAAAGAAATATGAAAACCGAAGACTAGCTTTCTTAAAATCCTTTAAACGGGATTCGCAAAAGGAGTCGTTTCAAAGAAAACTTGAAGAATTTAGAAGTTCCACCAAATCATTGCTTGATATTGCTGTTTGCAAATGCGATGATTATTTAAAATGCCGCTGTGACAAAAACTACAAGGTAAGTTTTGCTTTGTATAATTAAATTCTGTCAATTAATAATTTTGTAGTTTCGCGACTTTAAGCACTCTTTATTTTATGGAGATATTTTTACCTTTTAAGTATTTTGAAGTACTTAATTTAAATTACAGATTTCCGCCCTTGGAGCGTGATTTCATTCGGGATCAAAGGTCATGTCGCACAATGCAGGTTGGGGGTGTTGATAAAATTAACACTGAGAAATTAAAAAAGCGAGAACAAAGAAAATCAACTAAAAGTTTTTCGGCTATGTCAATTAAACCTTTACTTAAAGAAAAAACCAATGAAGAGCCTGCGGTTCCATTGAAAATACAAGTCGCCGATGAAATATCTAAAAATGTTTGCCGTGAGGAGCCGGTTCCCGGTCCCTCTATTCAAGCTGATAATAGTGATATACAAAAACGAAATCTTTTAAAACTCGACAACTTACCGCGTATTTTGGACAGATATAAAATATCTGATAGGGTTGGTGCTGCAATCGCCTCTGCAGCATTAGCCGATGCAGGTATTGTTAGTAAAACGGACAAATCCCATGTAATAGACAAGACAAAATAAGAAGGGCAAGAGCAAAAACTAGGAGTGAACTGCAATCTAATACCCCAACCGAGTTAATTAGGGGTTTATACTTTGACGGTCGTAAGGACAAAACCATGAAACTTTCTCTGGATTCAAAACGTAGAGTATCTACTGTACAAGAACACGTAGTTTTAATAGAAGAACCGAAATCTGTTTATATTATATAATAAAAATATTTTTAGGAGCATAATAGATTTTTGTGAATCTTCGTCAAAAGCTTTAAACAATGTAAAGGCAATTGGTTGTGACGGGACAATAACAAACACGGGACATAAAGGTGGAATTATTGTACGTTTAGAACAACACATTAAAGCTCCTGTTCACTGGTTCGTTTGTCAACTCCATGCGAACGAACTACCTTTGCGTCACTTAATCCATCACTTAGATGGAAACACAACGGGACCCACTGTGTTGTCCGGAGTTATAGGCAAGGAACTACAAACATGCGAAAACCTCCCTAGGGCTAATTTCAATATAATACGTATTGACCTGCCAGATATCTCCCGAGAAACTTTAAGTGCCGATCAGTTATACCTTTTCGAAATTTGTCAACTTAGTACTGGTTTTTGTGACAACGAATTTTTTAAAAGGCAACCGGGAAAACTAGTTCATTCCCGTTGGCTTACAACTGCAAATCGCATCATAAGACTTTATGTGTCAACGCTAAATCTGTCTAACAATCTTAACATTTTGGCAGAAGTTGTGGCAAAAGTCTACGCCCCAATGTGGTTTGCCATAAAAACCAAACCTTCCTGAGTTAATGGTGCGAAACATTTGTTCCAGACCATTAAGCTTTCCCGGTATCTACCACCTCAACTGAAAAATATTAGCGACCCTGTTATCCAGAGAAACGGATATTTTGGTCAGCTGGAGAACATGGTTTTGGCAATGTTGAATGACGAACGAAAAACCATTCGCGAACTGGCGTATAAGAGAATCATGAAAGCCAGAAATCAACAACACCCTCACAGTGAAGTTCGGGCATTTGTCCTACCTAAATATAACTTTGACGCTGAGGATTACTGTGACCTTCTTAAAAACTGGCAGGATTTTCTCTTACAGAACCACCTCTTTTAAAGGATGTAACTGAAGATGATTTGCAAGAAATTGTCAACGATTCTTCCCGGTTATTATGAGAGAAATAATGCAGTTTCCTTGCCACACACAAGCTGTGGAAAGGGCAGTAAAACTTGTGACAGAGGCTAGTTTGGTAGTGACTGATCAAAGGAAACGCGATGGAGTGATAAGAAATACCATTTTTTCAAGAGATGTTATGCCAAAGTTTAATTCAAAAAAATACTTTGTCCCCTTAGATATTATTTTTGTAGCGACATTTCGGTAGTTAATAAATATTTTTTATTATTCTAGATGGATCATTTTACTTGGTAAGGGCAATAATTTTATTACTGAACAGCCCAACAAGCAAAAGCGAATTAACCATAATATTCCTGTTTTGGCTACATCTTTTAAATTTGCTGACCATGTTTTTTTTTTGTTGAAAAACAACTTAATTTTAGAATTTGTTGATAGAATAGCAAGGCTTTTTGTGGAATTTCAGTGATAAGTCATCGAATGAACGCAAATTAACTAGATACTCGTAGTACCATCGAAATGTTATTAGATTACTTTTTGTGTACATTTTTTGAGGTTACTTTGCCAATCCCCAAATAAAGTTTGAAACGGTGTCACCCATGGGCGTAGCGAGGGGGAGGCATGGGAGGGTCATGTCCCCCCTGGAAGTTGCCACTTAATTAAGAATAAGCTTACGAGATAATATACACTTCAACTCCAAAACCATCACCAAGCTTATCAACTGATGATGTCGAAACATACTTTAATATAATTTAATTAAATTTTTTCTTCTATAACATAATGCCGAATATTTTTGTATGCATTTATAAAGGTTGATTACGTCACCCTGACAGCAGTGACAACGTACGTGAAAAATTGTGAAAAAAGAGCAAATAAGTTTTAAGGAAGTAGTTTATCGTAGGGAGAATGAATCTTTTACCTACGAAGCCGGCCAAACCGCCTATCCCCCAGGAAGGCAGCGAAATTCACGACTTCCCCTCTGACGAGGATGACATTCATCTGGCAGACCCTCCACTATCCAGCGATCTAAGGCGGAAGATGGAAGAACGCGCATCAAACCAAGAGTTGAAGTGGGCAGCTGCCCTCAAAGAGCAGCATGATATTATATGGTCTAAGAGATTGGATGACACTATTGCAAAACTAAATACTGAAGAACCCGCTGTAATGGCAGATTTAATAAAAAGGAATGAGAAATTGGCAGATATCATACAAAGGTATAAGAGCCAGTCTACAAGACACACAAACACACAAACACAACCAAAACACAATGACACCTTTACAAATACGTTAATACACGACAACACTATTACAGATATGGCAAACGCGACAAAAACAATTATTATAAAACAAACAAAAACGACAAGCAGATTTAGACAGAATAGACATTTGTGAAGATATATAAATGACCCAAACTAGACAAGAATTTATTGTCGACAGCGAAGACGATAACCAACAAACCTACAAAACAATAAACGAGCAAAAGAAGCGACAGTCGATTAACAAACCCACTAACTTAGACGCCAAAAGGCAAAACACAAAACAAAGCGATGAATTTCCGGCACTACCTGTAATCAGGTGAAAGCCAAAAACAGACAATACCAGATGAAATAAATAAAGAACAGACAAAGGACACCGACTCTAAAAATGAGTAAAATAAAGAGACAAGGGACATATACAAAGTAAGAGTACCGGCAATTATTGTACTCCGCACTAAAGAACTATACTCAAAAGTCTCTAAACATTTACAGGAAAGGAAAACTAAAAATTAAAGAGGGAGTGAAGCTTTATCCTTTAACACCAAATAACTACAGGAAAATTATTTCCTTCTTGAAGGAGAAAAATATTTTACACTATTTGTTTAAGTTCGCGGAGGAGAAAGAACTCCATGTCGTCCTCAGAGGGGTCTTGAGACCTGGTCTGAGTACAAAGTTAAAGCCGACCTGGAAGATTTAGGCCTCACTCCCTCGAGGGTAATCAGATGGAAACGTGCAGACGGGTCTCCATGCGTCTGGTACTCGCCATTCTGTATGTTTTCGACTATATTGTTATAGTATTATTTTTTTACAAAATGTTTACCCTTTTAATAGCTTCTTTTATTATGACAACTTATATTTAAAGAGATTAAATGAAAAACGAATTTTCTAATTATCCTAACGTACGGCAATAACAGTCATAATATTTCTGCGCGGCCATAATCTGTATGATGCACTTGGTTCCTGTCAGATTTTTTCGATTCTTCCCGTCGTAATGGCGTGATGCAGTCTGCAGTTATTAATAGCACAAAATTATAAACTATAAGGTTTGGTTTCTGGGTTAATAGTGTAGTATTGTTTTGCCACTCTAAGGCCCAATTGTATAAAGTGATCTTAAATCTTAGATTTAAATTAAAATTTAAACTGAAGAATATTTTGTGGTTTAACTTATGGGTATATTCTGGTAATTTTATAATATGGGTTTAAATTGCACCATTCTTCCTTTTTGTTCAGATGGTCTTTTTGCTGATACTTCGGCCAATGGAATCAAAAGAAGAAATTACAAAAAACAGAAGAGAAGAAGAAATTATTTATAATTAACCTAAAATTTTGATTCGTTTATTCGTTTATTTTTCGGCGTCGAGTTATTGTGGTAATTTGTGGTTGAGTTTTCACGTTTATTAATTCATATTTCATCATAATATCTAGTTTATAGTACAGCTTTCTATATTATAAAAACCTACCGTCTAGTACACTGCTGTTATAATATGACAATGAAGAGAAAATTAGAAGCTCAAAGGGCGCCAAACTTTAAAGAGCAAGATACAGAGTTGCTTTTGACACTTGTAAAAAAATACAAAGACATTTTGGAAAACAAAAAGAGTGATGTGAGTAGTTGGAAGGAAAAAAATACTGCATGGGATAACATAGCCCAAGAAATTAATGCTATTACTGGTATTAACCGAAGTGCCAAAACTATTAGAGATAAGTATAAAAAGCTCAAAACAGAAACCAAAAAAAAGTTTGCTGAAGAGAAATGTAAGGTCTACGAAACAGGTGGTGGGAAACCCTGCAATGTAGAAATTAATTCTGTTGATCTCCAAATAAAGGACCTGTGTGGGGTTCAGATGATCGGACTGGAAAACCCTTTTGATGGTGATTGTCTTGAAAATTTTTATATTGAGATAGAAGGGGAAAATGATGACAGCCAAAAAGGTAAGTATTTTAGGTGCCATATATATTCTCTAAAGTCTATGTGAAGTCAATTGAAGCAGCATGGACATTAAGGTACAATTAAATTACTGATTTGCATAAACAATAAAATTCAGAACTCTTAACAGCTCCCCGTCCATTTCTACCATTATGTTTCATGCCGTCCATGCTTCAAAAAAAGCAGAGATGTCACCTATAAGCAAAGTTAGTTTTTATGCTGTCTCAATTGACTTTGTAAATACTACCTACACATATTATTTTTTACACACTTAACTTTTTTACAATTTGCTGTACAATCATAGTCAATATTTATTTATTGTGACTTTTCAGACCTTTGTTCCCCATCATCCCAGGGGCAACCAAATGTTTTAGTAGCCACAGATTCCACTGGAAGCGAAACAAGACAGGAGTTATTAGCTGTTCCAGGACCAAAACGTAAATGACTAACAACTATTATAGGTAACAGTTTGTTTATATACCCCATCAGTTTAAAAAAATACAGGACAATTTATTTAAATTAAAGGAGTTTGTCAAGTCAGCACGAACACCCTGTATAACAAACTTTATATGATAACATACCAAGTAGGTACCGTAGATACAGGGTGTTCACAAAGAGTGGGGGGTATTTGTTTCTGCGCTGTGCATGTTACGCCTCTGTTGGGGGGAGCCGCGAAAGGATAGGCTGTTGCGCTACTCTTTGGAGATTTAGTAGCCATGGAAGCGTATCCCGGAAACCATCGTGCTTTTTTGCATTTGCGCCTATTATCGTAATGGTGATTCGATAGTGACAGCCCAACGTTTATATCGCGCAGAATTTAATGTACGGAATGCACCGAAGGACGGTACCATTAGAAAATGGATTCGAATGTTTGAGAATACTGGTTCAAGTGTAAAAATTTGCAATTAAGGTCGCCCGCGCTCTGTTCGAACCCAACAAACGACTGATGAAGTGAGAGTTTCAGTGCGTCAAAATCCGTCCCAATCAGTTCGCAAACGTAGTCAAGAACTACATATTAAAAAATCGTCGTTGCACAAGATCATGAAAGTGGATTTACATTTAAAAGCCTATAAAATTCAGCTTGTTCAAGAACTAAACGTTAACGACTATCCTCTACGACTAAATTTCGCTAATGAAATGCTTGAACGTTTTCCAACGTTTGAAAACATTATTTTTAGTGACGAAGCGAACTTCCACTTAAACGGGCACGTAAACAAACAAAACTGCCGCTTCTGGGGCACCGAAAAGCCACGAGAGAAACACGAGCGACCACTGCATAGTCTAAAAGTTGTTGTATGGGCTGCCTTGTCTAGTGAAGGCATCATTGGACCTTATTTTTTTGAAGACCACCGAGGGCGGGCACTTACAGTAACAGTGAACGTTATTGCAATATGTTAACTAACTTTTTGAATCCACAACTGCAGGACTTTGAAGGTTTTAATGATGAAACATGGTTCCAACAAGATGGGGCTACTTGCCACACCTCCAACCAATCGCTTGCGGTTGTCAATCAGCTCTTCCCAGAAAAAGTGATCTCTCGTCGAGGCACTATCAACTGGCCTCCGAGAAGCCCCGATCTTACACCCTAGACTATTTTTTGTGGGGACACATTAAACAAAAAGCGTACGTAAATAAACCAAGAACTTTACTGCAATTGAAGCACAACATTCGCACCGAAATGGCCGCCGTTTCCAGAGAGATGTATAGACGCGTAATGGATAATTTCCGTTGTCGGTTAGAGGGGTGCCAGCAGCGCGAGGGTCGACATTTGGACAACGTTATCTTTGCTACTTAATTTTCCAAAATTTTGTCTATAATTAAAAAAAAAATTAAAAGATTCTGCCTTGTAGTTTTTTTTTTAATTTAATTTATAAATACCCCTCACTCTTTGTGGACACCCTGTACTTAGTGAAAATTTTGTTTGCCTTTGTTGACTCCCGAAATAACTATGATTTTTTCAAAACCCAACCCGTAAGCAGGACTTGTTTTTTGAGGGTTCACATAGAATCAACTACGGATTTACCTGTTTCGTAGATAAGTTGGCTAGAAACTACAATCAATTTTTTAAGAATTTTGACTTGTTTGATTGTGGGATCTGCCAGTTTAGGAAAAGAATTTTAAGATCTTAGTCCGTTTACGATTATAGTTGTAAAACTCTAAATGTTCATTTTTTTTTTATTCTTTTGTTATTCAACGATGTACGTTTAGGAACTAATGTTTATGACTTGTGATATCTTCGTTGTCAATATGTTGTTAGTATTTATTGTTATTGCAATATTCCTATAAGTTTTATTTTTGTACCATTTGGAGTTTCTTTCTCTGTAGTATACGTAAGTGAAATAAATAAATAAATAAACAAATAAATAAATAATAAAAAATATACACCCAAATATCAGAAAAAAAATGCATTGTCAAGAAAATGCCAAAATTAATTATCTACAGCCTCCTAGCTACCTACAGCCTCTTTCTTAAGCATTCAAAATAAATATGGTGCCTCATTTTATGACTGACGTTAAGTTGTATAGTAAATATAAAAAAAAAATTTTAGCTCAGTGTTCGCCCCTTGGTGTGAAAAATACTTTCGACTGGTCATCATGGAATCCAGCTAAATTAAGGCAGAAGAAATCCCCACAATTATTGAATTCTCCATTAACTACCAGACAGCCAGGTGAAGATTCTATTATATTAATTTGCATTGCCCATTTGATAATGTATCTTAATCTTGAATGTATTAAACCTAAACTCCAATTTGATTAGTTTACTTAAAGCAAATTTTTTTATAGGAAGTGTAAAAAAAAACAGTTGACACAAGATTGCAGAATCAAATTCAACACCCTGTCCGAAACAAAATAGAGTTATTGACATTACAAATAGAATGCCAAAAAAATGAAAAACAATACAGATTGCAAGAACACACCCTGACATTGGAAAATATGAGAGAAGAGCAAGTAATGAAAAGTGGAAAACACAATTTAGAGGTACTTATCTTAAAAAAAAAACTAGGTAGTACATAAGAATAAGTGCAAAATTCAATTTATTCCAAATAGGAAATTCTAATGCAAGAGAGCTAAGTACTAAGTCATAAAGTAAAGTTTTAACATTATTTGTGTTTTATTTAATATAGTATAAACTTAAAAAAAAATTGTTTTTTTAAACAGTTTTAAACTACTTAACGATCTTTATTAAATTATTCATGCATATACATCACACATTCAAATTCAAATTCAAATTCAAAAATATTTATTTCCACAATCTTTACAAAATTAAAAAAAAAATATCGTGTTTAAAAAAAAATGGTAAATAAATATAATGTAGTAATGTCTATGTATTCTTTTGGAGTAGAATTTCTAGAGAAGAAGCTTTATCAATTCACCAAAGCGTTTGCTTGTCCGGTGAGGTGATAGCTCTATACGGTATATAATATATAACATTATCTAGTATACCCTTATGTCTATTTATCACTTCTTCAGCATAAATGAATGAATAATATAAATCATTAGACTATAATAAATATAATATAATAAATAAATAAACAAATAAACAAATAAACAACAAAACTGTATAAACTGATCGTAATATAAGTTACCTAAATATAACAATAATCCTAATGAAGGGATTGATGCAGAGGAGAGAGACCATTTTAAGAACATACATATATTTATAAATAAATAAAAGTGACTAATTCTAATATGTAGCATATAGAGAAGGTAGCTTATTACATTTTACATGTTTGGATGATTGAAAATTAACCAGTTAGACAAAATAATTTTAAAGTTTGACTGTTTCATTTTGTTTTTGATTTCGGCCGGTATTAGATTATAAAGCTTTTGTCCTATATAGAAAAAACTTTTTTGTCCTATAGTAGTGTGTAAACGTGGTAATATGATGTTGTTACGATTTGTGTGCCTTGTTCGATATACTCTGTCTGTGTTTGCATTAAAGAATTCTGTTTTAAACAAATACATGAATGCAGCTTTGTAGTACAGATTCTTTAAATTAAGAATTTTGCATTCTTCAAAGAGTTGGTCGGACGGGAAGAAAATGTTTAAGCCATACATGATTTTAAGGATGCGATTTTGTACAATCTGAAGCGGTTTTATTGTTACTTTGTATGCTGCGCCCCAACCTATAATGCCGTAAGAGAGCAATGATTGTACCAGGGAATAATAGATACTACGTAGACTCTTTATATCCATAATTTTACTTATTTGTTTAAACATGTATATTAAGGATCTTATTTTTTTTGTTAATAGTTGAATTTGGTATGTCCACTTCAATTGGTTATCCAATATTATGCCCAAATAAGTTGCTCGGTCAGTGGATTCGAGTACCCATACACCCTCCTTTCTAAATGGTAGATTTATGGTTATATTATTATGTGCCGGAAGATGGTTTTTTTTTATTCGCAAATGGTATATAATTTGTCTTGTTTAGATTAATAGTCAATAAATTTTTGTCTAACCACTTAACTAAATTATTTAAGTCCATGGATATTTTTTGTTCTACTTCCTGCCACGTGTTACCATGTACAAACAAGACAGTATCATCTGCAAATGATATCACTGTGCCCGAATAGTGCTGTTTAAGAAGATTATTTATGTAAATTATAAACAATACAGGGCCCAATACAGTTCCTTGTGGAATACCGTAATTGACTGATTTGGTATCACTAAAGTGGTTGTTAATTTTTACTTTTTGTAGTCGGCCTTGTAAATAACTAGTGAGTAGGGATAATGCTGGCCCCCGAACGCCAACCATCTGAAGCCTTGACAAAAGCCCCCGATGACACACTGTATCAAATGCCTTCGCCAAATCCACAAAAACCGCCGCGCACGGTTGGCCAGAATCAAGCTGTTCAATTATTTTGCCCGTAAGGAGACTTATTGCATCGTTGGTAGACTTATTTGCTTGAAATCCGAATTGTAAATCCGATATTTGTTTGTGTTTTGTCAAAAACTCAACCAACCGATTTTTTAATGCTTTCTCGAAAATTTTGCTAATATTGGACAAAAGACTAATTGGTCGATAATTTTCCACCATTTCGGTTTCCCCTTTTTTAAAGATAGGTTTAATGATTGAAATTTTGAAATGTTTTGGGCAAATTCCCTTTGTAAATGTTAAATTAATAAGATGACATAGTGGTTTAAGTATTGATTGTTTAATATTTTTTAAACATACAATTCAAATGGCCATCGACCGAGGTCCTTCAGCCAATTTCTAGTGTAATTTGCTTCAATTCTCATGTTTCAGGATTTCATATGGGAAGCAATTGTTCAAACTTTCAATTCAAGAAATAAAATTATTTTTTACTAGGTATACTACTCGGTATAATCAATAACTTTCTTACAAAATTTTCAATACAATTTTTTTTTTATTTTATAATTTCCTAATCTAATTACACAGTATATTTAAAAAATTTACAATAGAGCAAAATAATTGTCAATCAGACTTTGTCGAATAATATGACCATTGTTTCCTTAACCAAATACATTTTGATTTTCATTCATGTCCTCATCTGGCTCATCAGCTTCTGGTTCAGGATCATTATTGTTTATAGCCAAGTTATGCAGTACAGCTGTAGCTACAATAATTGCCATAACTGTTTCTATTTTAACCCTCATCTCCAATCTCAAAATCTGGAATCTTCGTTTCCATACTCCGTATTGCCTTTCTACCACATTTCGGGTTCTGATGTGTGACTAAGTATTCATTTAGTGTGTAACCCGAGTCACTCAAAAGGAAACTATTTCCATATCTCCCTTGATCAAATCTGGCCCTTAATCTAATATTAGCAAATATAGTAGAATCAGCTGCGGAGCCTGGCCATCCTGCAACAATATCTATTATTTTATGGAAGAAGTCCATCTCTCAGTGGAGTGATATTTCAACGTAAAGTAAAACACACAATCTGCTCCACTAGTTTAATGTAACAATTGTAAAATTGTCAAACCATACATGTTTCGGAGGCATAAACCTCCATCATCAGTGGGATTGAAATTAAGTTAAGTTAAAGAGAAAAGGACCAGAAACATTGTGAGAACTGCAAAATAAAGAGAGAGAAAAAAAAAAGGTCATTAGTGAAACAAGAAAAACTTGAACGACAAGAGGCTCATCAGAGAGCGCGGAATGATGATAGATAAAAAAGAGAATCCTTAAGTGAGAAACTGATTTGTACCATGGTAAACCAAAATAGTGTCGACTTACCTTGTGTCGCAGAAAAAACTTCATCATTTTGTATTAAGTATAGTTGTGAAAAGAAAATAGAAAAAGTTGTTATTATTTAAAAAAAAAAACTTATTTAGTAGTTTATAATTATTAAATAGTACATATTTTTTTGAGTCTTTTATTTGTAGAAAAACCCAACATTTTCGTCCAATGAGTAGGGAACAAAATAAGAGATACGAACATCCTGCTGGAGTTGTATCAAATGGTAGTTAAAATTTTTAATAAAGAGAATGTATGTATAAAAAGTTTTTCTTGTATTTTTTTGGGATAAAAACCGTTGAATTTAGTGCAGTTCCCCAATGTCAATGGTAGACAAGCTGGGACACCTATAGTAAAAAACCAAACAAGGAGAGACAAGAACAAGAGTGTTAGATGAGGATAGAAGGTGAAAATATTTGTTAGTAAATTATAGTAAGTATAAATGAATAGATGGACAAGGTATATTGGTCAGAGTGGCCGAAAGATCACTACTAGAGTTAACGAACATCTAAAAATTATTGAAAAATACCATAATCAAACTGATATCAATACAAAATCGACGTTTGCTAACCACATCATCAATGACCAACATTCTTTTGATGCCTCTACTGGTACAAGGGTGCTTCATGTGTGTAATAAGGGGGCCACTTTGAACATCTTGGAGATTCTGCAAATACAGAGAGCTCTCAACAATCCTAATTTACAATGTATTAACGACCAAATTAATTTTTCCTGTGTATCTTTTTTCAATTCCCTGCAATTTATTAATAAATAATCAACCCCAAATATTTTTTTAACCTCAAAAATTTTTTTTTAACCTCAAACTTGCTACACGTTTTATTTCTTGTTTCCAGTCTCTACTAATCGTTATAATTATCCTGACATATTGCTCCATCTATGATTGATTATCACAACTACAACATTTACCTTATATAGTTTTCTCATATTTTTCTACTTTAGTTACAGTTTTCTCTCCTCACATCTTACTACTATATCTAGTGACTTTCGTTTGAACTTTACCTTGTCCATCTATTCATTTATACTTACTATAATTTACTAACAAATATTTTCACCTTCTATCCTCATCTAACACTCATTATTCTTTTCTCTCCTTGTTTGGTTTTTTACTCTAGGTGTCCCAGCTTGTCTACCATTGACATTGGGGAACTGCACCAAATTCAACGGTTTTTATTTCAAAAAAATACAAGAAAAATTTTTTATACATACAATATCTTTATTAAAAATTTTAACTACCATTTGCTACAACTCCAGCAGGATGTTCGTATCTCTAATTTTGTTTCCTCCTCATTGGACGAAAATGTTGGGTTTTTCTACAAATAAAAGACTCAAAAAAATTTGTACTATTTAATTATAAACTACTACATAAGTTTTTTTTTTTAAATAATAACAACTTTTTCTATTTTCTATTTTATTTTCACAACTATACTTAATACAAAATGATAAAGTTTTTTCTGCGACACAAAGTCGACACTATTTTGTTTTACCATGGTACAAATCAGTTTCTCACTTAAGGATTCTCTTTTTTATCTATCATCATTCCGCGCTCTCTGATGAGCCTCTTGTCGTTTAAGTTTTTCTTGTTTCACTAATGACTTTTTTTTTCTCTCTCTTTATTTTGCAGTTCTCACAATGTTTCTGGTCCTTTTCTCTTTAACTTAACTTAATTTCAATCCCACTGATGATGGAGGTTTATGCCTCCGAAACATGTATGGTTTGACAATTTTACAATTGTTACATTAAACTAGTGGAGCAGATTGTGTGTTTTACTTTACGGTAATATCTAGTATTTTAAGATTTGGGTCTGATACTGTCTGCACATTAAACGAAAACCATCCTTCTCGGTTCCTAAAGTTTTCTGCAATATCTCCACCTGAAAAAAATATGCTTAAATGTAGTTTATACTTTGAGAGATTGTGCTCTTTTAAGCTTATATCGATTAAAAACAAAACACGATTTGTTATGTAAAAATTTTTTACCAAAAAAATTCAAGAATTCTACAACTTATATTTATTTTCTGAACAGTTTATAGCACAGAAAGTGGCTCTTGGCTATTAAAAATATTCGCTTTCTTAAATGAAAAAAAAAAATACAAAAATTTTAAAGCATCATGCCTCGGAAATCAATATGTTTTTTTGTTGTATTATCAATTAAATACCTGGCGATTGAATTTTAACATGGGTGCAATCAATTGCTCCAACCACATTGGGAAATTGTGCAATGGCACGAAAATCCTGTTTCATGTTCTCAATTTTTTCCAATTCTTGGGGCATTTTAATAAACTGCCTTGCTAACTCTGCGATTGCATTCGATACACGTTTTATAAGGCGAGATGCTGTGGAATCATGCATACCCCAAAAATCTGCTGCTACAATTATTATCGAGCCACTGGCATAAAAGCGCAGAGCTACTAGAATTTGGGCCATTGCATCTATCGCATGGTTCCTAAAATTAAAAATAAAAAAAAAAATTATTAATTTTTAGTAAAATACTTCCAATCAGCTAAATGTAAATAGGTATCTTTGTCGTTATTTTTTTTTTTTCTCTATTTGTATCTATGTCTATATTTGTATCTTTGTCTCGATCTTTGTATTCCTAGCTTAAAATTTTAAATATTATTTTTTAAACTTTGTTATTAGTTTCATACATTTTATCCTGAATATACATTGTATCAGTGGCGTATATAGGCCCCCCCCCCCGAAATACGAAGAGAAATGTAATATATTATGCTTAAGCAAGCACTATATTCAAAATTAAAAAAATACTATATCGGATTAATAATAATATCGATCGAATAAAACATCGATGAACATCGCCCAGCACACAGTCAGAGATAGTCAATCAACACTGCCTGTCCGGTAAGATCGACTGTGATTTTGATGCGTGAATTCGTTGTGCGAGCAAGTCTAGTACTGCGCCTTGATTAACCTATAACCTGTTTCTTACAGTGTGTCTGTTGTCTGTGTCTTGTTTAAGTGTGCTCTGCGCTAAATTTTGACTGGTTGTGAGTTGATTAACTGGTTCTTGAGTCGACGGGTCACGACAGGTAAGTATCTATGCTTTGTTTTGTGGTTGCCAATGCCAACATTTTATTTACCTTTACTATATTTTTTTTAGCATTGGATAAGTTAATTTATACAAAAAAGGAACATGGGAGATAAACGCAAGAAAAATTTGTATGATTTTTTCTATAAGAAACCTCGAAAACAATCGCCTGTGCCTGTAGAAAACGATCGTGATCAACCTAGTACAAGTACATCTCAATCTGCTGAATTAGAGGCAAACGAGGGACGGAAGGAGTCAACTAACATTTAGCAAGTGCCTTAAAATTTGAGAATTTTCGAAAAATTAGAGAAAAACAAGAAGCAGATATACTAACAGTTTTAAGAAAAAGAAATTTGGAAGAATGTCATAAGAACCGCGAAATCCTTAAAAAAATAATTGAAATACTTTGCCTTTGTGGGCGACAGGAAATAGCCCTTAGAGGCCACAAAGATTCTGGCAAGTTAACCTTAGAAGAACCAGAATATAATGATGGTAATTTTAGAAGCTTATGTCGATCCCGTGCTCACTGCGGAAATACTATTTTTCAGAAACATATTCAATCATCTGGTGGTAAAAGTATGTATTTATCTCCTGAAATCGAAAATGAACTAATTTCGATAATGGGAGTTCAAATTCAAAAAAGCATTTTGAAACCTGTCCAGACGAATAAATATTTTAGCGTTTTAGCGGATGAAACTACCGATGTTTCCAGGCAGGAACAGTTTTCGTTGTGCGTCCGATATTATGATGAATCCTCAAAAACAATTCGTGAAGACTTTCTTACTTTTGTTGTTGTCAATGACGTCACTGGGCAAGGTTTAGCGACAACATTAAAAAATATTTTATTATCTCTCGGATTTGATACGCATTTTTTAAGAGGTCAAGGTTATGATGGGGCTGCTGCAATGCGTGGTGCTTTTAGAGGAGTTCAAAGTATTATATCGGCAGAATATCCTAATGCCATTTACACCCATTATCTATCGCATTGCCTAAATTTGTGCCTCGGCGACGGATCAAAAATTTCTCAAGTGAAAAATGTTATTGGGACATTGGGAGATGTTTGTACGTACTTTAGATTATCCGCAAAACGAAGCCATATTTTAAAGTGCGAATTAAGTAATTCAGGAAAAAAGCATTTATCACTACCAAAATACTGTGAAACTAGGTGGGTGGAAAGGCATGAAGCTGTGACAATATTTTCTGAATCACTTATCGAGATCTCCTCTGCACTAGAAGAAATAATTACTACTCGCGCCGATGATTCTGGAAGGGCACTATCTTTGCACGATGCAATATTAAATTTTACTTTTTTAATTTCATTAAAAATCTTAGAAAGGACTTTGGCATTTACCTACAAACTGTGACAATATTTACAGTCAGTAAATATTGATTTGGCAGTTGCTCTTGAAAGGGTAAGCCAGGTTTCAGTTGCTTTAAAAGCCATGAGAAATAATGCTGAAAACGAGTTTCGTGAAATTTTTAAAGAGACAGAAGATATAGCTAAACAACTTAACATTGAGATTTCTTTGCCTAGACGCGTGGGTACTCAACGATACAGAGAGAATTATCCAGCCGAAAATGCGGAAGAGTACTACAGAATATCTCTCTTTATTCCAGTTATTGAGGATTTAATAAGTTCACTCAACGAACGTTTTTTAAACCAGAGAAAAACAATAACTTCGTTAGATACTTTAATTCCTGCCAACGTAATAGTCAGCGATTTTAATCAACTTTTGCCTGCAATTCAAAAATACTCTAGTGATTTGGAAACAAATAATCAATCAATACTTCGTGCTGAATTTGAGTTGTGGAAAATGAAATGCAATAATTTTCAAAAGCCAATGAAATCAGCGGTAGATGCCCTACAAGAATGTCAAAAAGACATGTTCCCAAATGTATATATACTACTTGTAATACTAGCAGTACTTCCCGTAAGTACTGCGTCCTCTGAAAGAAGCTTTTCAACACTTAAAAGGTTGAAGACATTTCTGCGAAATAGAACAGGGGAAAATCGTTTAGTGGGACTTGCTTTACTGACAATACATCGTAATATTCACATCGACATAGATAATGTTATCGATGAATTCGCTAGGAAAAAAAGGAGAAATGTTGATTTTACTATTTAAATAGCTATGTGTTTTATTTGTTGTTGTTTAATTGTTAAATATATTTTTGTTCAGCTATAACCAAAAAGTTTTAACAAATTAACATTGTAATATAGTAGTGATTATAGTTTCTAAATTTTTTAAATTTAGCCCCCCCCCCCCCCCCCCCCCCGAAACAAATTTCTATATACGCCACTGCATTGTTTAATATACTAACCGGTTTGTTGGACGCTCTAAAACGTTATTTAGGAGGCCTACCAATTGCTCCACAGAATTTTTGGAAATCCTGAACATTTGTAGGAACTGAAAATCGGTTAATGTATCCACATAGTTGGTGCGGACCCGAAATATTCTGTCTCGTCTAGGCTGCTCTATTATATTCACAAAATCATCCTCGTCGTCTATTAATAATTCGTCAAAAATCTCGATAAATCCATTATTGAAGACAAGAACAGTGAACAGTAAACCAAATACCAATATTAGGTTATATTACAAGTTAATACAACCAACATCGCATGATTTAAACCGTATTATTAAGTTTAAGCGGTACTCTGTCCACCGATTAACATATTACCCGGTTGGTTGATCTTAACACGAACCTCGCAGTCCATCCGCGTTTATAAAACCCCCGTTTCCAACAATCCGAGGTTTAAACCGAACAGTGCGATTTAAACCTACTTTATACAATTATTGGTCCTTTAGGCCCACTTGTATAGGTTTCGATTAAAATATAGTTTAAACTTTGGTTTAGATAACCTTAACGTATATTTGGATTTCAAAACCTGATTCCGTTTTACTGACAGATGACAAACTTTTTAACCTAAAGTGTTAAGGTTACTTGGTAGTTTTTTCTTTGTATTTTGTTTTGTGTTCTACCTCGAAATAAAACGATAAAATTATCATAATGGACAGCGGCTGTAAAAGTACCTCTAATTTCTCTACTGAGGAAATAAATTCATTAATATCATTATTAAAAAAATATCAAACTATCCTGGAATGTAAAAAATGTGACGCGGTGACCTGAAGACAGAAAGAAGATGTTTGGCAGCAGTTGACCGTAGAATTGAATGGGAGTGAATTCTGCAAAGAACCCCGCAGTTCCAGAGCCCTGAAGGGAAAGTGGGAACATTTAAAAAAGAATACCAGAAAAAAAATTGCTGTAGAAAAGGAGGAAATGTATAAAACTGGAGGAGGAAAAGGACATTTTCCCACAATTTCATCACAAGATGATGATATAAGAAATATTATTGGCGTTGCTGACACAGGCCTACAGTATGAATTTGATAGCGACTACATTACGGATATTCCTGAGGTACAGGCCCAGAATTATATAGAGTTTATTTTTGAGGATAGGGAAGTAGTGAGTCTTGTCATTTTTATTTATTACTTATTTACACCACTGATCAATTTTTGCATTTCGAAACAATAATGCAAGTAGACAACACTACTGTATATCTTAATTATTTATTGTTTAATTAAGTTTTATTTGGAGAGTGTAAAAGTTTTGGTGATCAGTTGCTATAAAATAGTATGCAATATTAATAAAATTTATTTTACATTTTTCAGAAGAAAACAGCACATTCGGACATGCTCAGAACCAGAATGTCAAAATCGACATTCCAGAATCTCAACCGTCAACATCATTAACCAAAGAAAATAAAACTTTTGGCCCCCAACAGGAAAATTGGACTTTATTAGCACCAATAAGTAGTAAGAAAATAAAAAGACCTTTCTCAAAAAATACTTTAGGTAGGGTAAGCTATACAGTTATTGCCTAAACTAAACTCAATTAGGCTTTATATTAAATTGTAGTGGCAACACTGTTAAATCCGAGTACAGCGTCAGATCATAGAATCTTATAACCTTAAAAAGTTATTGGGAATCGTGTCAGATCGTCCTCGCTTATTCATATGTTTTAGTGAAAATTTAACAGAATTCGTTAAATTCAACTGTGCTGTGATTAAAGATAACTAGCAAGGTATGTTATTTTGCATAAAAGTTTTGTTCAATTACGATTCAAATATCTTTAACTTAGATCATTTTGATGTGGGTATCTCAATATTATACCTTATTTGTCGTTAAACCGGGTATGCCAATCACTGGTTGCTGATTTATATGGCCTGATAGTTATTGGCCGAATGACCAATAACTGTCAGAGAAGAATTTATTCATAGAAAATTTCGTTTAGTGATTGGCCAGTTTTGACTTTGTAATAAAAACATGTTTCTTTTTGTACCTAGATGCCCAAAGTACGAGAGTGGGACAAATATGAAAAAAATTTACAGTCCTTTACAAAGATGCAACCGGGGAGGACATTGAAAATGCCGAAGCAGAGTGCAACGCTTGTGACTATTGTGAGATTTGATATCTGCGAAAACTCATAGATTTGAATATTATATTTAGGTAGCTGATATAAGGTTTATTGATTCATAATATAAAAAATAGTAAAATAAAGGTTATAAACTCTAACGCGCCTCTAAGGCATGGTTTGGCTGGAGCAGTCAGCGGCCGCGGCTGGCGTTCGCGATTGGTAGCTCGGTACTGGTTTAATGCGATTTGTATGTACACGGTTTCACTGCCGCAGCTCAGCGACGCAGCGTTCGCCGTCAATTGCAGTGGCTGCGTTCGGACTGCTAGAGAGACCAGTCCAGCCGTGATCGCTCAGCAGAATGCCACCGTTTTCGGCAATTGCTGACGAGTGTTTGATAGAGGAGGTGCAAAAGTACCCCCCTTTATACAACTATAAGAACGAAAATTACAAAAATGTTGTAATGAAAGAAAATGCATGAAAAAACTGGCAGCAGGTGTAGGGAAGAACGGTAAAGTGTACAAAACCATTCTGTTTATTTTTCAGCATTACATTACAAAGCTTATAATTAGGGTAGACTGAGGCAACTGCGAAGCCTTTTTTAATAGTTTAAGTTTATTTCCTTCCTACTTTAAATATACAATATTTATAAAAGTGTCTTTGTAAGAAAGTAATAGTTTAATATGTTTACTTTTCATACTGCATAGGACACTCATGAATTATTTTTAAGATCTTGAGATTTGAATGATTTTTTTTTGTACCGAAATTTTACACTTACCCCAAAAAGGGAAAGTGTAAAATTGGAATACAATTTCCATGCATGTTCGCAGAAGTGGTAATGGGAAAGTGTAAATGAAGTTTATATCTCCCATGCCAATTTTTCTTTTTACAGACTTAAAAAAAGATAAAAATCTGGGAAGTTATGAACTTTTTATTGTTGGGAACTAGTTAGCCAAGCAAATCATAAAAACGAAAAATAAAAGGTACCTCTGAAAAACAATCAGTAATCCAAAATAACCCTAAAAAAATTCCTAATAACAAGAATAATATTTTTATAAACGTATTTATCCGTTCAAAACCCAATGTTTGGCTTTTATCTCTAAAACAGTAGGAGTTATTCCCAAGGAGAAACTAAAACAGAAAAGAAACTTAAAGTTTAAAAATTTGAATAATTTTATGGAACTTGTTAAATATTGTATCCCGCAAATTTCACATTAAAATGAAAACCTCCTCGGCGTGTTACTACCGGTTCAGGTAAACGAGTCACTATATCGTCTAGCTGTACTACATCGACATCATCGGTGAGTGGCCATAAAAAAATTGTCTTAGTTTTCTAGTAAACTTGATTTTAAAGCCGTTGTCAACAGTATTTACCTGGCCAATAAAATGTTCCTTTGCTTTTGGTAATGTGTATTTAACCAGTACTCAGTCTTCAATGGAAATATTGTCTTTGTTTATTTCAGGAATCTGATTTTCGCAATCCGATTATAAAGTGAAACTTTGATCCGATTCCATAAAAGGTACACTTTCATTATCTGATTCACTGGAGCTGGATTCAAATTGATACGGACTTGGCCGACTTTGTTTACTCTTTCCGTCAATTTTCATAGCTGGTTTAGATGTAGTAGATGAACTTGTAGAGATTTTTGACTGACTACTTGCGATAGTACCTGCAATGGTTTGGCCACCTTCAATTAAGCGCTTTCGTTTCCTTGGATTAGAAGAAGGACTCTGTCGGAGCGAATCAAGTAGTAGATCATCAAAACTTGCCTTCTTTTCTTGCCGATTTTCGGTTGTAGCTGGTACTACAGATTTAGTTATAGGGTCCTGATGATTATTTAGTACATTTCTTCATTTAGATCAGAGCTGACAATTACTTTGAGATTGGTGGCACCAGATGCTGAAGAAGCTGTAAGTAATTCTGCATTAGATGCTGGTTTCCTTTTAAATGAAGCGCCAGATGTAGAAGGCTTTACTGTTTTTAACATTGACTGTTCGAAAGTAGCGGTTTTTTCTGTTACATTCGGTGCTACAGTTCATTCCTTTCAATATCAATGCGTTCTGGCCTCGGTTGTAAATCTGTTACAGATCTTTGATTTTTTAAGTGTTCCTGCCATCTTTTAGGGCATCGATCTTTTCTTTAGGAATAACATGTCTGTTAAATGGAACAATACCACCCTTTCTGAATCCTGTTTTTATGATTCCGGAATCTACTTCAGCCCAGGTTTTCACTAGCAATGTGGCGAAGTCCCTTTTTGGTAGTCATTGTCCCTGATGACGTCTTTGCCATGTTATTACTTCCCTCTCCCATATTGCCTTAAAGGATCTAAACATACTCAAATCGAGAGGTTGAAGTAAATGACTTGTATGGGCTGCAGTTTAAGTATATGAATATTTTCTTCTCTTGCGGCTTGAATTAATAAGCAATCCACATGCGAAACATGCCCATCATATATAACAATAATTGGTGCCTGATCACGAACCAAAGGAATAAAAGTCTTTAGAAAGTAATTTCTAAATATTTCGGAGGTCATCCATCCATTGGCGCTGGCTGCATTTACGGTGTCTTTGAAGAAGTCTTCATTTCTTTCTGAAATCCAGCAATATTTTTGCCTTTAAATATTATCAATGTTATTGCCTTTAAATATTATCAATGGTGGCAATTTTCTACCACTAGCACTTGCTCCTGCCAGGACGGTTATATTTTCTCTGCCCGATCCAACAATAATGCTTGAAGAGGGGTTGCCTTTCGCGCCAACAATTCTAAGGCGAGAAGGATCTGTACACAGTGAAGTCTCATCTAAATTGTAAATACATTCAGGACGATCCTGAAGACCCAACTCCATTATAGGCTCTTCCAATAAAACAAAATATTGGTCTATTATGAATGGGTCCGTAGCTTTCTTTCTGCAGTACTCTAAGCTTTGTGGTTTCTTCATACTCAAAGAGTGACGTTGTTTAAACTTTATTAGCCAGTCTGTGCCTGGCATATTGTTCTTAAAAGGACTGGGAATATTATTTCTAGTTACAAAGTCCCGAACTTTTTCTTGAAGCTCTCTCGAAGTTAATCAATATCCCCACTTCTCCATTGTTTTTATATTTTCGGCCAGTTGACACTTATCTTGCCAAGAAGGTATTGGAGGTCGGCCCTGTGTCTTGCTTTTTTCGCCATGGCGGCCAGTTATTCTACAGTAGCTTGTAATGTATGGGATTCTGAAATCGGTACTAGCCATCGACATGGTTAATTGACCTTGATTGACGGCATTTACTGCAGCATTTAATTGCTCCTCCCCATAGGCAGCCCTATCGGACTTTCTTTTATAATTTCGTACCATGACGTCAACTCTTTGTAAAGAATAAAAGCTTTAAGTGTCAGTGCCAACGAACTTTAGCATTCCCAGGAAAATAGGGCAAGTGTAAACTAACCTTTACACTTTCCCCATTACAATTTTCACACATGCCCCACATTATATTTTTTATGGGGGAAGTGCAAACCTGTTCGTGAGTAAAAACCGCTTTTAGATTTGGTCGGTATATAGAATTTTAAAGCTACAACAATTGACTAAACATAAGAAAATGCAATAAAACTAAAAGTATATTATAAGTTTTTACCTTTGGCCAATTTTTTATGGAGATATCACACACTATTCAATGGACGGATTCGGAGGTTATGTTACAAATGACTACTCAGAAAGAAAAAACACCTGGTAACTCGCCGGGAGTAGATAATTCAACAGCGCTAACGTATAGTTAGTTGCCTCGAACCACACAGACAAGTAAACTTTTAATATTGCCTGATTAGCGCTCTGATTTTCCACTTATCCCATTTTTACACTTGCCCCAGTCTACCCTATACCATATTCAAATCCAAGATTATGCATACGAAGGAAATATTGATCAGTACTTAATGACAACCGTAACTCTATCTCGATTGGTCAAGCGGCAATAAAACTAAAAGGCCCTGTGCGACAGGGTTGAATTTAGTTTACCCGTGATTTTCGCATTATTGCATTGTATCGTTTGGTGTTATTGTGTGTTATCAATATTTTAATATAAATACTTGTGTTTTTGACCGTTGTATTTGATTGTATACAGGGTGTTTCAGAAGTACTAACCTGAACTAACCTGAATATTAGGGTGGGCCGAAAATGAAGGGAAAAAATTTTTTTTGGAAATATAAATTGCGGTAGTGAAAAAAAGTTGTCTTAGATGAAATAAAAAGCAGAGAAAAAAATTGGATGATATTGACGAATATCTGGCCGCGCCCCTGGGGGTTAAAAGGGGCTCTTTTTTGAATTTTACTTTTTTCATTACGGACAGTAAACAAACGTTTCGCTCTTTTGGCAAAAAAAAATATAGCCCTAAACATTACAGTTTAACCGCGACCCTATTACTTTAAAATTGTTTATTCGGTATAAATAAGTAACATATACCTATTTTATTTAAGCTGTGCGATGTGCAGCTCTTCGCCTAGTTAAATATTCAATTTTTAATGACAGTTTTTTTAGTAGGATTTATATTTGAATATTTAACCAGCCCAGAACTCACCACGGGGAGTTGGCCGCACCTCGAGTTTCACCCTCCCACCCTTCCCTTCTTATATGCATTAGTTGAGATTTGCGCTGTAGTACTGCTCCTTATTTTCGAAACTTGGCAAGTCTGCTCTAGCTAGAAGCTTTGCCTCTATAAATTCGTCGCGAGATTGAGCTCCGCAGACTGTAGAAGAAAAGAAGCCTCCGTTATTAACTTTTTATTAACTTTACATCCCTTTCAACTGGCTGGGTATGACAGGGGATTTTTTTTAGTCGGAACTTCTTCGCGAATCATCAGCTGAAGATCATCGTTTGCAATATGCATCGTTAATGGAGGTTCTGTTATATTTTGAGTCCAGTCAATAAGATTCATGTAATCAGCAGCGTCAAAGTTTATCTTTGGTATTCTAAAAATTCTAATGCCACTTTTTGTTTTATTTAGTCTTGCCTTTAAAATTCTTTTCTCGGCAAGTTCTCTGATATGTGGCCGTTAATCTGCCAACATGGCTATCATCTATATATTTTCTGCATGGGCAAAGTACGCGTTACCTGTTATAACCTTATTAATAATTTCCTGAATATTGTCAGGAAAATGTCTAGAGGCCCGTATTGTGTCCCATAAATGTCGTGCACCATATTGAACGGCTTTGATTTAATCTTAAACCACATAAGGTACATAAACTTTTAAAATGAATTTAACTATCAGAAGAAATGTATTCCGTTGGTTCCTCAGTGGAAATATACAGTCGTAGTATTCGCTTCGCAGTAGTCAACCATCTTGCATGACTCATTTTCCCAGGATTTCGGGAGGCAAGATTTTCTGAACAAGAACCACAATTTATTGATTGCGAAATTAAATATAAATATTTTTGGTCTGTACTAAGATCTTTTTTGTCTATTTCAGGCAAATCAACCTTCTGCTTTGCTGCTGGTATTTTCGTTTCCTTGCAACATTTGCAAGTTAGGGGACTGAAACATTTGCAAGAACAAATATCAAATAATTTTTGCGCATCGGACTAGAATTTTTCCAGCTTTGCTGATAAAAAAAAGGTGTATCACGGTTTTTAATAGGTTTAATAATTTTTCTGTACTTGCCATAATATGCTAAAATCATGTCTACTATAGGTTTATTAGTTAGGGTTGGAAGTGATGCACGTTGCCATATAATTTCAAGTTTTTGTGCCACAATGGTTGCAATTTCACTAAGAGGTTCCTTGCTTCCGTCACCTTTCAGTTCAAGACGAACATTTTGAAAACATTTAACAATCTGTTCATATGTGGGAAGAAAAAGCACATTGTCTGAACCAAGATTCTCTGCATTGCCAAACAAACAAAGTCTATTACAAGCACGAGTATTTAAAGTTTTTCTATGCATAATCACATAAATCACTATGTTTTTAGATAAGATTTAATAAAAAATAAACGACTAAATATTGCTCAGAAATTACGAAATGAGCTTAGGTATTAAACTAATCCGCGCGTCGCACGTTATTTTCGAGTTAAGGCTTGTTAGAAGTGAATACGCTCAGCGCTCAGTGGCGGGAAGCGCAGCGATAAAGCAAAATAAGATACAGGGGCGCGGCTAAACATTAATATTAAATGCGCAAAATTTTTATACGTAATGAAAAATATATATGTACAAAATCATCTCCTTTTACCCCCCGCGGGGCGCGGCTGAACGTTAATAGAAAAATCCTATTTCTTGTGTGCGTAATTTAGTAATTCTAAGACAACTTTTTTTTACTACCGCTTTAAGAAATTCCAAAAAAAAATTTTTCGGCCCACCCTACTGAATATGTGTCCAGAGTTGCCCCGTTTTTGATGTACAGAGTGTTAAAGTTTTTTTAAAAAAATCGTTTTTTTTATTATTTCTGTAAATATCCTTTTCCCGATTTTATTGCAATTTGGTACCGTTATTCATAATGATAAGGTGCTTAATTAGCCCTAACTAGATTAAATTTATAAAGTCCAGTGGCGTCCCGGGAAACACTTCAACGGATATTATTGACAAAAAAAATGCACGCCACTGACTTTTTTCTAATTTTGATATTATTTATCAACTAATGATACAATTTTAAAATGTTTTGATTCTTTGACGTCTTAATCAAATTGATTTGTTTACTTGGTAGGCTGCAGCTTTGATTTAAATATGGTATAGTATAAATTCAAGTGTTAATATGACGTTTGTCGAAATGGAGGAATTTGTGCTAACATCTCCTCTTCATCTTCTTCCTTCAACAACAGCATGCAACTAATGTTATCGGCGTTCATTATAAATCATAGATAAGCGCTTCCACTACGAAATACGAATATGATCTGAAACGCGCTGCTCCAGCCAAACCACCTTGTGGCGACTACTGGCGACGGCCAATTGCTACGCTCGATCGCGAACGCCAGCCGCACCCGCTGACTGCTCCAGCGGAACCATACGTTTACTCTCGACTTGGTCTGATCCCGATCATTCTAATTCGGTGTGACGTCAGGGTCAAATGCAACACAAGAATTTTGTTGAATTCCGTACCCATACTAACGTGCCCGTGCGATAATATAAACATTTTCAATGTTAAAATGCACGCCACTGACTTTTTCCTAATTTTGATATTTTTTTCGGATATAAGTACCAACTAATGATACAATTTTAAAATGCTTTGATACTTTGACGTCTTAATCAAATTCATTTGTTTACTTGGTATGCTGCAGCTTTGATTTAAATATGGTACCTATAGTATAAATTCAAGTGTTAATATGACGTTTGTCGAAATGGAGGAATTTGGGCTAACATCTCCTCTTCGTCTTCTTCCTCCAACAACAGCATGCAACTAATGTTATCGGCGTTCATTATAAATCATACATAAGCGCTTTCACTACGAAATACGAATATGATCTGAAGCGCGCTCCAGCCGCGCCAACCAAACCACCCTGTGGCGACGGCCGATTGCTACGCTACGCTCGAGTGCGAAACTCGCGTCTATAGGCAGAAATATCACTTTGGCTTCCTGGCTTCCGCATGCGCAACTAATTACACTTCACTTTTTCCTCCGTTTCAGATTGTTTTGTTTTGATTTTTGAGGTTATGTCTCTGGTTATGTTATTTTTCATAATTTGTTTTATTTTTGATGTTTTTGGGATTTGTAAAAAAATTAGTGTGTAGTGTTTATAAAATGGCGAATCAATGTCCTTATCACGAAATATGAAAAAAAAATCATATGGACAAATTAAATTAAAAAAAAATGATTTTTAAAAAGAAAAGTTTGATATCTAGAAAACATGCGTTTCCGGCTCTATGTTTTTATGAAACTTTTTTTCATATTTTATGACGAAGGAAACATTTCATGAAATTTGGCCATGCATTTCCCGAACACCCTATATACAGTGGTTGCCAAAAGTTTGGACACCACCTAAAATATGAAAATTTAATCTTGCACCAATTATCAAAGAACTAATGCTGCATTTGGAAACCTCAATCCGTTTTTCAGTTGACGTGTTTCGGTGATTGTTTAAATAAAAGTTTAAAAGACTTTTTGTCACCTTTAAAAAAAAACATAAATTACTAACTTTTTTTCTGTCTAGTTCTAGGTAAAAATGGGTAGAACCATTCGAAAGAGGAGTAAAAAATATACACCTCTTAAAAACTACACAACAATTGAATAAAGAATAGTCCAAATATAAATTTTTAAAATTGCTAAAATTAACCAATTTTTCACGATTTCTGCAAAAATACAATTTTGCCAAATCTAAATTTTATGTCTAGGCTATTCTTTATTCCATTGTTGTGTTATTTGCAGGAGGTATATAGTTTTTACTCCTCTTTTGAATGATACTACACATTTTCACCTAGGGCTACACAGAAAAAAGTTAATAATTTAGGTTTTGTTAAAAGGTGCCAAAAGGCACTATAAAATTTCATTTGAAAAATCGCCGAAACCCAACAACTGAAAAACGGATTGAAGTTTTCAAATGCACCGTTAATTGTTTGATAATTAGCACAAGATTAAATTGTCATAACATTTTAGGTGGTTTCCAAACTTTTGGCCACCACTGTATATTTTTAGAAACATTAAAATAATTTATTAATTTTATAAACAATTTATCAATATCGTCTCTTTTCCCAATATGGACGCAGCCAATTTCAACAGATTATCTTAATTTGAATTTGGCGCGCCAATGTGTGCATGCGTAAGTCAGAAAGCCAAAGTGATATTTCTGTCTATAGACGCGAGTGATCGCGAACGCCAGCTGCAGCCGGTGACTGCTGACTGCTCCAGCGAAACCATACGATTACTCTCGATTTGGTCTGATCCCGATCATTTAATTCGGTGTGACGTCAGGGACAAATGCAACACAAGAATTTCGAATTCCGTACCCATACTACGTGCCCATGCGATAATATAAACATTTTCAATGTTAAAAGTATAGAGAGGAGGATGTTTTGTCCGCGTTAAAAGCCATAGAGAATGGACTGTCTCAAAGAGCCGCATCAAAAACCTTTAAAATACCACGTCAAACGCTCTAGTTTCGAACCAGCAAAAAATTTCAAAATAAAATCAGTTTGGGACCTAACACTGTTCTGACCAGCGAAGAAGAGAATACTTTAAAAGAATGGATAGTCACCGGCTATAAAAAAAAGTTTTCCGGTCAGAAAGCTGGACATTCAAGCATCAGTTAAGGAGTTTTTAGACGCTAACCCTCGCGAAAATCCGTTCAATGATAATTTTCCTGGCGATGGGTGGTACCGAGCATTTCTTAAGCGCCATTCCGTATTCACTCACCGAACACCCGAAGGAGTAACATCAGCTAGCTCAGCTATTTTTGAAGCTGATATTCGCAAATGGTTTTCCCTTAATAGAAAAATACCTCAAGAGCAAAGGGCTAGATCATATTCTGGAAGATCCTACAAGAATATTTCATGGAGACGAGGCCTGTTTTTCCTTATGTCCCAAAAGCTTTAAAGTTCTTGCTCCTCGAGGAGCAAGAAATGTGTATGTAAGTAGACTCTGGCCAATCTAAAACAAATATAACGGTGATGTTTACTTTCTCAGCTTCCGCTATAGTAACTGACCCTATGATAATTTACCCCTACAAAAGACTACCTGCGGCTATAATCAATTCAGTACCTGTTGATTGGGGAATAGGACACAGTGATAATGGATGGATGAAAGTGGAACTGTTTTTTGAATATGTTAAGAATATATTGTACCCATATTTAAGAAAGATTGGTATTACATTTCCAATAATTATTTTCGTCGATGGTCACTCCACACATAAAACATTAAAACTGTGTACAGAATTAGGAATAATCATTATAGCGCTATACCCAAATGCGACTAGGCTTATTCAGCCATCAGACCTATCGGCATTTAGGCCTTTAAAAAATGGTTGGAAAAAGCCGTATTGGAATTTCGAAGAAAAAATCTCCGTGAAGCATTGACCAAGGAAAAATTTGCTCCTGTTTTAAAGACTGTTGTGGAAGAATGTGCTAAAGTTGACATTGTTAGAAATGGTTTTCGTACTTCTGGTTTATGTCCCTGGAATCCTTCAGCTATAGATTTTAGTAAATGCCTGGCAGCTCAAAAAAAAGATCAGTAGAGAGGATCCTAAAATAAAACAGGATATTCCGTTAAATACCAGTCTTTCATTCAAACAATTTAAATATATTGTCGGGGAAGACAAGATAGAAATATTTGAAAGAATTGAAGATTTTGATACAGGAAGCAATGACGAATTTATTTTACTGTATAAATTATATAGAGTTTAAAAATATTAATTCATCAGCTGTAAGACCAAGTGGACCAGGAAGATAAGATGGTAGCCTTTTGCAGATAGACGAGCTACCAATTAATGGATAGTTTTGAAATCGTTATTCAAGAGACACTGCCTATTATTGATGCACTAGAATTGCAAGGAGTCAACGAAAATAATCAGTCTATAGTCATTGAGGTATCTGGAAGTGAAGAACAAATAATGAATCATTTAGAAACCTTGCAAGTAGATGAAGGGTGCAATAAAGGAAATCAAGACACAGAAGGCACCGAAGCAGTATATTATGATAAAATTAATTTAAATAATGTTTCGGAAGATATAAGAACCATAACAGAATCCCCCAACATTGAGAAGAATACAGGTAAACTTTCTGATTGTGTCGTTTGGCCAAAGACTCCGGAGAGAAAAGGAAAAAAAGAAAGCAAAAGAGACTCGTTTGTTCTCACAAGTACAATTTGGAAAAAAAAACCTAATGGATAAACTGGAATCAAAAAAGCAAGAAGAGGAAATAAAGGAGGCTCGCAAAACAGAGAGATCGTTAAAAAAACTTGCAGTAGAAATGAAAAAACAAGAAAAAACTAAAATCACAAAAAGAAAATCCTGAAAATCGCATAAAGAAGAGTAAAACTACAACCCAGAAGCGAGCATTATTACATGAAAAAGTCTAGAGCATTCACACAAGTTCACCGGTTTCCAGCAGTTTACAAAGTGTTAATGTTACACGTCAGTCTCATGTAACAAGTAATATATTTGGACAGGAGAGTGATCATGAAACTGAAAAACCTACTACCAAGAAGGTAGAATTACATAAAGAAAGTGACAACATTTATACAAGTTCACCGGGTCCAAGCGATTTACAAAGTGTAAATCTTGCACGTCACTCTCGGGTTATAAGAAATATCTTTGGAAACGAGAGTGATGACGAAATTGAAAAACCAGATCAATTTTCAAAAAATGCTACTGCTACCGGTAAACTATGTTTTATTTTATTTGTACCCACAATATTACCAATTTCATAAAAGGTATTCGATGTTATGGATGCACCAGGACCTTTCACACCAAATGCATACTAAAAATGGACACTAAAGTTAATCCAAATGAATTATTTAAATGTAAAACGTGTTTGAAGCCGAAAACTAACATATAAAATATATTTTTCTTATAAGTCTATTGTATCTAGAGTTGTTCTGTTTGTAGAAGCAAATAAATTTAAGTTGTTTAAATTACTAGGGAGGTATAATTTTCCTTCAAATATAGGTATGCCAATCACTGGTACTTTAATGGCCAATAATAAAAATGTTGTGGTCAATAACTATGCATTTCCCAAATTTTTCTTTTTTGTTAATAAAATATAATTTTATTGAAAAGATCATATATATTTTAGCAAAAAAAACAATTAAAAATAGTACAAATAACCCAAAGAAAATAAGTCTGAAGGCGGCTGCACAATTGTCCGGAAACGAGAACGTGAACGAGAACGAGAACGGGAAAAAAGTTAAGATACACATATTTTAATGTTCCCATGCTTAACTAATTTTCATAAAAAGGGGGAGTGTGGCTGTGTACACTTTGGAAATTTTAGAAATGAAATGTTTTGTATTAAGTGTATAATCTTAACTTCAATGCAGAGCGCTTTCGGCCTTAAGCCATCATCAGTGCTTTCTGAAAGTGAGGAAAAAAACCTTTGGAGACATCTGAGTAAGTTTGAATGTAGTAAGAAATTTTTTAATAAAAGTATTCTATAATTGTATATTATATAATCAGGTTGAATGTATTGAAATTTTTAAATTTTTGACTAAAGCATGGTGTTCTTAGGGTTATGTACTCACTTTGTCAGGAACCAGGAAGGAAATACTGCCGAACAAACTTTAGTGGACATTTTTCTTTAAAACTATTACAAAGAACACTACATAAAACACATTAAAATACTTGTATATGGGACGAAACTTTGGGGATGAACCACTAAGAGGTCATTTTAATTTTTATTGTAACATTTTAGCAGAAGTATTTTGGCGGTATGGTTTCTGATTTCTATTGTAACGAGTGACAGCACTGACTTTGACATTGTTGAGAGTGTCGAAAACGAAAGAGCGGGTTATTTAAATCTGAATTAAGGTTGAAAGTATTTTCAGTTTATAAATTTTGATTAAGGTTGGGTGAAAATTGATTTTAAATTTGAGTTTAATTTAATTTTATTAGATTTAGTTTTTTAGTTGAGGAGGCGTCTATGTAATGGGACGTAACTTCTATTCAGGCTTACTTGTGTGTTCAGACAAGAGCAGTTGCCCTGTAATTCTTTGTTAATTTCTATATCTTCCAGGAAATCAAGTCTATTGAAATTTTTGGAAGAGATGCTGTGGATAATTTTAGAGTTCGAAGTTGGGCTAAAGTTGTGATTCGATGCTTTAAGGTGTTCACCAAACGCAGATGAGGATCTAGAAAGATGTTCTTTTATTCGTGTTTTTAGGGGTCTACATGTGCGACCTATATAAGTGCTGTTACATGAGTTGCAATTGAGTTTATAAATACCACTCTTTGAAAGATGACTGATTCTGTCTTTAGAATTGGTGATGTGAGATGACAGACTATTCTTAGTTTTAAAAGAAATACCCAGGTTATTGACAGATTGGCGTAGTACTTGTGTAACGCTGGAGTTGGTGTCTTGATCAAGAAATGGTATGGCAATGTATCTATTATTGTTGGGTTGAATAAGAGGGTAAATTTCTTTTTTGATTCTCCTGTATTTTGTTCTTGAGATCATGGTGTCAATCATGTTGGGGTCATAGTCGTTGTTGTAAGCTATTTGTTTTAGTATGTTGACTTCGTCATGATAGTTCTTTTTTGATAGAGGGATATTAAGCAATCTGTTTATGTAACAATGAAAAGAAGCTAGTTTTTGTTGTTGAGGGTGATTTGAATTATATGGGATGACATGGTCAGTTTGGGTTGGTTTCCTGTATATTTGAAATTGTAAATTGTTAGTTGTTTTTGATATGGAGATGTCTAAGAAGTTGATTTTATTATTGGTTTCTATTTCTAGGGTGAAAGATATGTTTGGGTGTATGGTATTAAGTTTATTAAGTAATTCGTTGGCCCCATGAGTATCACAATTTAAAAAACACAAGCAATCGTCTACGTACCTGTACCATTTGATGATCTCTGGGTTATTTGCTGAGATAATATGATTATTTTCCAAAGCATCCATGAACACGTCAGCCAAAAATGGAGATAGGCAACTTCCCATGGCGAGTCCGTCTGGTTGTTGGTAGTATTTATCGTTGAAGCAAAAGTAGTTTTGGGATAGGCAAAAATTAAGTAATGATAGAACATCGACAACCAAGCTCTCATCTGGGTTTTTTGATCTAAGAAGGCTTCCAATTATATCAACTGTTTCAGACTTAGGGACAGTGGTAAATAGGTTTGTCACGTCGAAGGAGACCAGTAAAGAGTTTTGTGGTAAGTTTAAATTTTTTAAATTGTTGACTAGATCTGATGTATTAAGAATTGTGTGTTTGGGTTTAAAGTTTGTAATGGATTTGATTAGATTAAGTGTGAAAACAGAGAGTATGGAGATTGGGGTATTAGTAAAACTTGCCACAGGTCGTATAGGAGTGTCAGGTTTGTGGATCTTTGGTAATCCGTATAGGCGTGGCATGGTGGGATTGCTGGAAATGATCTGTCTAGGTGCATCATTCTCTTCCAAAAATGTACTAAAATGTTTTAAGAATCTATTTGTTTTCCTAATGAATCTATCGTGAGGATTGTCCCTCAGAATTTTAAAATTATTCTCCTGCAAAAAACTTTCTACTTTAGATATGTAATCTTGTTTAGTTAATATAACAACACAACTGCCCTTGTCTGCCTTGCTGACGATTAGATTTTGGTTTTTTATTTTGGATTTAAGACTTTTGAGAGTTTTGTTTCTGAAAGAAGATACTGAAAAATTGGCCTTTGGGAGATTTTTCTTTGTATTATATAAAATGTTGTGGATGTCATTCCTTATAGACGATTGCTTGTGTTTTTTAAATTGTGATACTCATGGAGCCAACGAATTACTTAATAAACTTAATACCATACACCCAAACATATCTTTCACCCTAGAAATAGAAACCAATAATAAAATCAACTTCTTAGACATCTCCATATCAAAAACAACTAACAATTTACAATTTCAAATATACAGGAAACCAACCCAAACTGACCATGTCATCCCATATAATTCAAATCACCCTCAACAACAAAAACTAGATTCTTTTCATTGTTACATAAACAGATTGCTTAATATCCCTCTATCAAAAAAGAACTATCATGACGAAGTCAACATACTAAAACAAATAGCTTACAACAACGACTATAGCCCCAACATGATTGACACCATGATCTCAAGAACAAAATACAGGAGATTAAATTAAACTCAAATTTAAAATCAATTTTCACCCAACCTTAATCAAAATTTATAAACTGAAAATACTTTCAACCTTAATTCAAATTTAAATAACCCGCTCTTTCGTTTTCGACACTCTCAACAATGTCAAAGTCAGTGCTGTCACTCGTTACAATAGAAATCAGAAACCATACCGCCAAAATACTTTTACTAAAATGTTACAATAAAAATTAAAATGACCTCTTAGTGGTTCATCCCCAAAGTTTCGTCGCATATACAAGTATTTTAATGTGTTTTATGTAGTGTTCTTTGTAATAGTTTTAAAGAAAAATGTCCACTAAAGTTTGTTCGGCAGTATTTCCTTCCTGGTTCCTGACAAAGTGAGTACATAACCCTAAGAACACCATGCTTTAGTCAAAAATTTAAAAATTTCAATACATTCAACCTGATTATATAATATAAAATTATAGAATACTTTTATTAAAAAATTTCTTACTACATTTAAACTTACTCAGATGTCTCCAAAGGTTTTTTTCCTCACTTTCAGGAAGCACTGATGATGGCTTAAGGCCGAAAGCGCTCTGCATTGAAGTTAAGATTATACACTTAATACAAAACATTTCATTACTATAACTAATTTTCGGTTACGAGAACGAGAAGATACCCGGGAACGAGAACTAGATAGTTGGCCAAGTTTTAACATTCCCGTTATAGTTGCATGATGCTAATAGCCGAGCCAATAGGAAAGCAGCCACATGTTTGCTGCAAACATAACGTTTTTTTTAACATAACCTTCTTTGGTGATTTACGTTTTGTTGGTAAAAAGTTATTAAGCGTAATTGAGGCGCTCAGAGGAAAAGTAGTACAAGTGACATTTTTGTGCAGATTCAGTTAAGTGCGGTAATGCAATTATAAATATGTATTTTATATAGAGCAAAAATGGTACAAGTGAAAATCCGTACCAGTGACGACATCTCTATGTTGATAGATACACTACTAAGAGAAGCTTTGAAATATCTTAGTAGTAAAGTGGTCTTAGTGCACTTGTATCACTTTTCCTCTCGACAACCATGCATGTTATGATTGATGTTTATTAACACGTTTATTTCGGTTTTTGGATAAGTAGAGTATTTTTACCCTTTTGTTTAAGAACTTTAACACATAAATTGTTACAAATATGAGTGGTAAGTAAGAATCAATTTATTTTATGTAAGCAGTGAGTAAGTATACTATTAATGGCAATTTTGTATTTTAGATATTCTACCTAACCTTACTAATTACTGGTTGTTCTTTTAGATTCAGTAATAGATTTTTCTGAAGTTGATGATTCAGATGCTGACAAAGATTACAATCCATCAGGGTCAGAGTCTTCCAGCGGAGAAATAGATACTCAGAGTCATGTATGTGATCAACCAGTGCCAGGGCCGAGTGGTACTGTTTCAAAACAAAAAAGTAAAAAGCGTGTTAGGCGTCCAGAACTTGGTAAGCGGCAAACAATAAAAAGAAAGAGAAATAGCGGACAGGAATATATTAGTAGCAATGTTATCCACAGGGCAAAAAGTCTGCAAGCAGTTCAACATAACTGTAGATATAACTGCAATACAATTTCGGAAGAAGACCGCCAACATATTTTTAGTAAATTTTGGGCATTAGGTGACTGGAATCTACAAACGGCATTTATATCATCTTGTGTTGAATGTAACGAACCAAAAAGAAAAATTTCAAATGCAGCAAGTCATAAAAGCAAAAGTATTATTATAAAATTGAAAAACTTAAGAGTTTGGAAATTTTTTTTCCTAAAAACATTAGATATTAGTAATGGCCGATACTCTAGAACTGTTAAGAAGAAAACAAATTCCGGATTTGCTACCACTGATAGTAGAGGTAAGGCTCCATGTCCTAAGAAAATACCAGTTGAAGCTTTAAATTTGGTCAAAAGTCATATAAATTCATTCCCAAAATACAAAAGTCACTACACAAGACAACATAATCCCAATAAGAGTTACTTACCATCACATCTTACTATAAAAAAGATGTACGAATGTTATGTTGAATTCTGCACAGAAAGAAATAAAGAACCAGTAAAGGAATGGTTTTATAGGCATATTTTTAATACTGGGTTTAACCTTAGTTTCCATCAGCCCCTTTCTGATACATGTAATAAATGTGATCAGTTTAAGATATCCTTGTTGGCAGCTCAGACAGAGAACGAGAAAATAGAACTTGAACAACAAAAAAACCTGCATCAGAGAAAAGCAGCAAAGGGAGTTGAAGCAAAAAGAGAGGCAAAAGAGTTGGCAAGAAGCTCTAAGGATGACGAAATAGTATCAGTTTGCTTCGATTTACAAAAAACATTGCCCACACCTCAGTTAACAACCAATAAAGTGTTTTACATGAGAGTTCTTTGGACATACAATCTAGGAGTGCACAACCTTGGGAAAAACTGTGCAAACATGTTTATGTGGGATAAATCAAGGGCAGGCAGAGGCTCCTTAGAAGTTGGATCTTGTTTGGTAAAATATGTGTCCACCTTACCATGCACTGCTAAGAAGCTAATCGCTTTTAGTGATTCGTGCTCAGGCCAAAACAAGAACAAAAATATAGTCAAATTCCTAATATTTCTTGTAAAGGAAAGCAGCATAGAAACCATTGATCATAAATTTTTAGAACCCGGACACACATACATGGAATGTGATGAAGATTTTGGGCTTATTGAGAAAAATAAAAAACACATACCATACATATACATTCTTAAAGAATGGACCGAAGCAATCAAGAAAACTTCAAAAAAATTTACCTGCTACGAAATGCAGACTGATGACTTTCTTTCACTTGCAAATTTAGAAAAGTATGTTACTAAAGAAATAAAGAAGGATATAAAGTGGATACGAGTGGAGAAAAAAGCACCTTTCATTATGAATTTCAAGTACACCTTAAACGACACTATTGATTTTTTTCAAGTCGATTGCTCTAAGCATATGCCTGGTCGGTTACCAACTATTGCCCTTTCTTGCCAGTATACAGACCAAGTAAAAATTAAATATGCTAAATGGAAGAATCTACAGGATCTGTTGCCTTTTATACCACCTGTGTATCATAACTTCTTTAAAGGACTGTCACATACGAAGGAACAAGCTAAAACGTCTACGAAAAAACAAGAAAAAATTGAGACAGACGTTGATGAAAATGACAGACTCTTGTCCAGCGATGAAGAAGACTAAGAATTTCTGTCTATTTACCTATTTTGTGTTCTAATATAATAAAAGATTTGTTTTTATGTACTTGTACCCTTCTTCCAAAAAAATTTTGTTTTGGAAAAATGGTACAAGTGCAAAGTATATTTTTTTTATGGAAGAAAACTGTGTTAAAGTTTAACATTACAACATAAAAAAATTAATATAGCATTATTTTGGCTTTTAGTGAATACTTGTTTTAATAACTGCCACCTATAATTTTTAATCTTAGTTCAACTTTACCTTCAATTATTTCAGAACAACTTTTTTTTCACTTGTACTACTTTTCCTCTGAGCGCCTCAATTATGAATGATGAAGAATTGATAAACCTGGTGGAACACTGTCCTCACCTTTACAATCGGTCGCTAAAATCTTTTAAAGATGATAAATTAAAAGAAAATAGCTGGATGTCCATTGCAGAATATCTGAGATCTGATGGTATGTATGGTTTTTTTATGACAAAATAACATACACATTGATTTTAATAATTCTTTTTTTCATTAAATTGTAGCTGCATCAGTTAGAAAACGATGGGAGAATTTAAGAGACCGATTTGTTAGGGCATACAGGGACTATAATAACAAGCCTCCGTCTGGATCTGCAGGAGGGTCTAAAAAGGCTGTTGAATTTGTTTATTTTCAACAGATGATCTGGCTAGGACCCTTCTTGAGGAAACGAAAGTGAGTACCATTAATAGAGGCATGGCACTGGCGACTGCGGTAGGAAACGTGAAAAAATATTTTTATTATAACATTCACAGTTTTCAAGATAAATTATTCAATTTTTTTTTTAAAACAAAGTACCTACATCGAGTACTACAGAACATTACAAAAATATTAACAAAAAGCAGAAGTGGACTAGGAAAAAATGGTATTCTACTGGTGACACTCAAAGCTGTTTTAACGATTGGGCTCTTATTTTCAAACATTTTTTTTTATTTTTTATATCTTTATTACAGTTATTGTGGACGGAACTGTGTGTGGTATTCGAAACTAAGTAAAACTATAAAACAGGTAAGTACTTATTTGGTATGCAAATAATAAGGAACATATCCAAGAATGCCATGTAACTACAAACTATATAACAACATAATCATGCACCATGATTTTTGGTAACGGTTGTGGAAGGAACATATTATTATTATCCAATATATACATAATTTTATAGGTAAATATTTTAAACCCAGTTCATAAATAAACTCTTAACATTACTATTATTATTCTTTTTCAGATGGAAACTTTGTAACTTGATTCGTTTTTACTTGGAAATAGCGACAGGAAGCTCTGGAAACTTTTAATTCTCACAACTTTTTTCATGATTTTAAATTTAAACGTACCATTTAGAACATTTTGTTTCTGTACCGTGGGGCAACGAAGGTGTTTTTAATTAAGATTACCTGATTACCAGCTCTCAGAAGGACAATTATAGGTAAATATTTTAAACCCAGTTCATAAATAAACTCTTAACATTACTATTTTTATTCTTTTTCAGATGGAAACTTTGTAACTTGATTGGACGTTTTTACTTGGAAATAGCCGCAGGAAGCTCTGGAAACTTTTAATTTGTGTGGTTTTACATTCTCACAAAGTAAGTGAATTTATTTCTGCCTGTTGTAATCAGGGTTGGCTGCCCAGTGGGTTTGAGCTCTATAAAAAAAAACGGGTTTTTTCCAACCCTGGTTGTGATATTCATATTTTATGTAGGTACCTATATATTTTTTCTCTTTTTCATAATTGATTTTAAATTTAAACGTTGTACCATTTAGAACATTTTGTTTCTGTAGTGTTCAAGAAAATATTTTAACATATATAACTTTTTCTCTTCTTCATAACATATTAAACAACTAATAAAATAATAAATTATTAATAAAATAACATGGCGGCACAAATGAAGTTTGACAGAAATTATTTTTATACGAATCCAAAAAAGATGCACAAGATTTCAAAAATTTTAAAACGAAATGAGTCAGTACCGATCAATAAACGATTCATCAAACATATTTTAATCAGAACATTTAAATTTCGACCAACAGTAGGGTCAGTAGCGAATTTACAAAAAACTATTGAACAGATGAAAGATGAATTTCTTACTAATGATGATTATCCCATCTCGTAAACCACAGGAGATACAGAGATGGTTAAATTAGAGAAAAGTTGCGCATAATTGAATCCTGTAACGTCATGTTTTCAAATTTAAAAAATTCCGAAAGTTCCGAAGATATTTGGATAAAACCGAATTTTCGCGATTTCGTTTTAATTGATTTATGATTTTATTTGAAAAGACATGTCAAAATAAATTTTACATTCTCATTGCCACTTTTTCTCCCCTACAAGATGGTTTAATTACATTTTTGATCCGACGTTTCGTTTAGTCACAACCATCATCAACTTTGTTATTTTAAATAGGCGGAAAATTTTATTTTATGCTTAATAGATTTTACGTTTTATTCTAAATTCAACGGTGTATCACACTTATTAGTTATTAGACGTTTCGATATAGAAAAACACATCATCAATGAAAATAGGCACATTATCGAAAATATGAATGTTTTTATTGTTGTATTTAAAGACTAGTAGGATTTTAAAACATTTTTTTAAAAGAAACTTATAACAAAACATAATATCTAATAAAACTTATCTGAAAAGTGCAACAAGTAGGTAATAATTAATTTTAATTATTAAATACAATTATTTTTTATTTAAAAAAAATACATCATAATATTCAAACATAACGTACCATTTAAATTCGGCTATGAAATTGATTGACGTTCGCAATTGTTGAAATATGTAGTTTCTTTAGATCTGTCACTTAGTTACAGAGACTTGTTAGCTTTAAATTATTACTTGTTGTATTGTTCAGATAAGTTTTATTAGATAATATTAGGTTTCTTTTAATTTTGTCCCATAATCTTAAGATTTACGCATTTAAACACAAATTTAATAATATTGTAAATAATTTCAAATAAAAAAATGTTTTAAAATTCTACTAGTGTTTAAATACAACAATAAAAACATACATATTTTCGATAATGTGCCTATTTTCATTGATGATGTATTTTTCTATATCGAAACGTCTAATAACTAATAAGTGTGAAACACCGTTGGATTTAGAATAAAATGTAGAATCTATTAAGCATAAAATAAAATTTTCCGACTATTTAAAATAACAAAGTTGATGATGGTTGTGACTAAACGAAACGTCGGATCAAAAATGTAATTAAATCATCTTGTAGGGGAGAAAAAGTGGCAATCAGAATGTAAAATTTATTTTGACATGTCTTTTCAAATAGAATCATAAATCAATTAAAACGAAATCGCGAAAATTCGGTTTTATCCAAATATCTTCGGAAGCATTCGGAATTTTTTAAATTTGAAAACATGACGTTACAGGGCTCAATTATGCGCAACTTTTCTCTAATTTAACCATCTCTGTATCTCCTATGGTTTACGAGATCCCTGTAGAGTGCATTCTTATCTGGGACTACCCTGTATATTTATTTTTACCTTTATATCTTTATCTAATATTAGTTTTTATTTGTCTATCTACATTGGCGTTAACTTGTGTAATTGGCCTCCAATTTATTAATATTTGTTATAAACGTTCAAAATGGATAGAAAAATAAAACATTTGAACGGCCAGATTTTAGTGCTATCATTCCTTTACAAACCAGTTAAAACTGTAGGTGTTTTCTTATTTTCTTCGGTGAATTCAACCAGTGGTGAAACTGATAAGTGTGCGGTTGACAGTTGTTGGAATGACGTCATCAACCGGTTGGTTAAAAGACTTTAGGATAAAAGAATGCTTTGATGAATCTTTGTTTTGTGTTTTGATAAAACCTAACCAAACTTTCGAGTCGCCGTTTGCGTTTCTATTTTTTATATCAAAATGTTTTCAATTGCTGGCATTTTACCAAAGTTACTTCATTTTAACGATGAAGATTCATCAGATGACGAAACAATTATTTTAATTGCAAGTAGACGTAGCCAACACTACAAAATCACTCACTACGTTGAAAATGTAGTGATGAACTATAGTTTAAGCGATTTTAAATCACATTTCAGACTAACAAAAGTCCAAGTTGAGGTAAGTTTTTAACCATAATTAATATATTCCACGTAATATTATTTGTATTGGTTTTAGGATTTCTGTACAGAGTTAGAAGGAGTCAGTACAAGAATAAAGGTGATTAGAAAACCAGGAACAAAACCATTGCATTGCTTATTATTAACTCTTTGGGCTCTTGCAAACCAAGAATGCTATAGAACTCTTGGAGATAGGTTTGGGATAAGCCCTGGAAATGCACATACTCTATATATAAATACATGTCAGTTAATATGCCTTTTAAAAGAACGATATATTAAATGGCCTACAGGTCCTCAGTTTAGGAAGACTGTCGATGGCTTTAACAATCTTCGGGGAAATAGTTCATTTCCTAACGTTGTAGGGTGTGTGGATGGTAGCCATTCGAGGAGTAGATGACAATTCCTATTATAATAGGAAGGGGTATTATTCAATGCTGTTGCAGGTAGTCTGCAATAGTAAAAAAGAATTTATTGATGTTTTCTGTGGATGGCCAGGGTCATCCCACGATTCAAGAATGTGGCAAAATTCACCTTTATATGTGAAAATTGAAAATGAAAATTTGATTCCCAGAGAATATCATCTACTTGGAGACAGTGCTTACCCTCTTAGGGAATTTTTAATGGTTCCCTTTAAAGATAATGGATATTTAACACAAATTCAAAAAAAAATTTAACAGATGTCTTTCTAGCACAAGGGTTACAATAGAAAATTCTATGGGACTGTTAAAAGGTGTTTTCCGAAAATTAAAATATATAGATCTTGTTAGAAAGGAAAACTTTAAATATATTGTTGTAGCAGCCTGTGTTTTACACAATTTTAGACTTAAAGACAATGATGAAGAATGTGATAGTGACTCTATTGAATCCCCCGATAATTCTGATTTTGCTAACCCATTTCAGGGAAAGTTAAATGCCTTAGGTAAAAATAAAAGAGACAGAATTATGTTGCAATTAAAGGCATATTAAAATAATTTTGTCCCTCTGCTGTAAATTTATTTTTGTTTCACACCCACTTTTCTTACTTTAAGTACAAGTTAAGTGTTGTAATACCTAGTTTAGTTAAGTATGTGGTGTTATTATATTTTAAATAAGCACGTTTGTTGTTCATTTCTTTTGTTATTTCAAAGTTGTTCATTAAAAAAATTAGAGCATAAATATTTCAATAGGAACATTTTATTTTAAAACATAAGAATAAAGTAACAGAAATATACAAACTATAACATAAAGGAACTACAAAAAATGTATTATACGTAACACAACACGTTTAATTTAATTTAAAAAGTGAGTTTTATTAAAACCTAGTTTTGGCTAAATGCCGAACTATGAAACTGTCAGTACATAATAGATAAATGTAAAATACAGGGTGTTTCAGAATAAGATGCTGATCCTTAACGGTGTGAATCCTTGAATTATTTTAAGACAAAAAGTTCATATAAACATAGGACCGCCATCGCTTTATTTTTCAGATACAGGGTGTTGAAAATTTAAAAAAAAAACGATTTTTCCTTAATATTTTTGAAACCACTTTAGGTATCATTTTGAATTTTAGTAGACACTAAGTAGGCATAAAAACATATCTATTTCATAAAAAATATTTTCTCTACTTCTACCAGTAGCGTCCGCGTGAACATATATTTAGATATTTTTAACGAAAAAAATGATACGCCCCTGTTTTTCTTCAAAATAAATATTACTTTCAAAACTGCACTTTACCACTTAGCAAAAATGGTCCCTAGACGTTTCTTCGTGTGACCAACGTTTTTCGATTTAAAAAATAAATTACATTTATTTGCATATCGCTAGGCCCATATCAGAGTTTGATAAAATTGCATTTATCTCCTAAACGAAGCCGAAAGAAAAAAATTATTAAAAGGTACTTTGCATTAGATATTGAACTGTCTAAATAACCATGATATCGAAAAGAAAAAAGGCAGTGGGGTACATATTTTTTGCTTCGCTTAAAAATTGTAACACCCTGTATTTAAAAAATAAAGCGATGGCGGACCTATGTTCATATGAACTTTTTGTCTTTAAATAATCCAAGGATTCACACCGTTAAGGATCAGCATCTTATTCTGAAACACCCTGTATATTTAAATTTGGAAGCATTGAATGCAAAAAATATTGTGTTTATAAGTAGGTATGTATGTTAATATTTCCTACATAAAAACTTAAGAAGCAGTGTTGCTGTGAGCACTTTTAATAGCATCTGCTAAATTGTTTATAGCATCAATTTCTTTTTGTTTTAATAGTTTACTTTCATTCCATTTAATAGTGTCTATTTCATTTTTTTTATATAAGTATTCTTGTAAAGTTAGTTCACTTTTTGCTTTAACCTTTTTAGGTGTCTCATTTCGTTTCAACTTTTTCAATGGTGGCTGTAATAATTCTATGTCTTCATTACCATCATTATCCAAGTTTTGTATAGTTTTTGTATAGTGTATTAGGTGGGGGCACACTGGCGGCCTTATGTCCTAGGACTGCATCCATCACTTCAAAATATTCCCAGGTTATTTTTGACTCTCCAGTTTTCTTTAAGCGTTTCTCTTTATTTTGGCGATATGTTTGAAGCAAATTTCTATATTTTGAATAGCAATCCTCTGCTGAAACACTATAATTCCCTGTCATATTCATGTCCCTTGCTATATAACCCCAGAGCTTAATTTTCTTACACGCAGGCTTATTAAATTCAATTTCTCTTGCTAGTCTCAAATCTATTAATAATTGAATAGACTCATTTGTCCATCGATGTGATTGATTTTCTTTATTAGATGTTGAAGGTTCACTTGGTACAGATATGTGATCTCGTTGCCCTTCTCTGATGGTTATGGTTTCTGAAAAAATATTAATTATTTTATCCTGGAAACATGTTAACAAGAGACAAAAATAAAGGCTAGCCAGCCCCAAAAAATGGGCCTTTACAATTCAGGGCTGACACAGTGTTAATTAACCCACTGTTTCTATTGATATGTAGGTTTCTTCTATGTAAGTATAGTCACCTAAAATGTGTGCTAAACTTGTGAGCAGTTTTATATTAAGATTAATTTTTATTAATATTTTGAGTTTCTACAGTTGCTAACTGCTTATCAGGTTATAGCTTTGGGCTTTGACACATCTCCTTATGAAACAACACTACTTGTTGGTAATTACTCAATACATATTATCATATTACATTCATTATTACCTGTTACCTGAGATTCTGTTTCCTCACGTTCCTCTGAATCAGATGGGTTTGCAATTCCAAACGTTAATTGGTTACAGTAAAGCTTGTAATATTTGGCACACATCTCATTATAAAAATTTGGATCTAAAAGAATAGGTAATGATAAATACCAACTCCGTTTAAAACTCCTTAAACTTACCAGTAGATGCCCGGGTTAATTCATAGTTGGAAAGAAAAACTTTAAATTTTATCCCACTACTGTGGGTCAACTCCACTTTGTTCAATTCCATTATGCAAAGTAAAAGGGTTAGATCCTCCGTTAAATCCACTAAATGTGCACTAAATCTAAAATTTTAAACTTTTCAGTTAGTGACAGAAGTGTGGTTAGAAATTTTCATTTGACAAGACACCACTAACCACTCCCCTCTCTTTTACCGAAGCAACCGACTATAAATCTCGGTGGACCTTGATAGAGATCAGCAGAGATCCATCACGAATAAAAGAACAGGTTGTATGTCCAACCGGTAACACAATAAACAATTTAAGAACGCGATTCGGCTCAACCAGTGCCACCGATGGACTCACCGGTGAAAATAAGAATACACCTTGTGTTTCGATTGGATTAAAAATAAGAGCCCACTCTTTAAAACAGTTTCGAGAGTCACCAATAGATTAACATTTTTTTCTTAGTCCACTTCTGCGTTTTTTGTTATTATTTTTATATTATTCTGTAGTATAAGGTACTTTATTTTACAAAAATGTGTGCCTTTTTAATCCCAGAATGTATCAAAACAAAAATTAAAAATAACGTTTTTTTTTTTAGATTAACATCTTCATTAGAAACTACTATAACTGAGAATATAGAAGAAGGTTTGGAGGAAACAGCTGAAGAAATAATTAATTTAGGTGAAAATCCTGAGTCTGATCGGGAGCTTGAGGTGGCAACTTTTGAAGTTGGCTCAGATGGAATTCTTTCACCAACACCTTCAGTTCTGACTCGACCAGGAACTTCTCAGTCACAACAGTCCACTCCATCCTTTCGTCAAACAACAAAACAAAAGTGCATGAAACAATGGCAAAAGCGATTGACAGTTTTAATAAAATATGTGAGGCAAGATATAAAACTGCCCCCCAACAAAAAAACGAAGGTGATATGAACTTTATGAGATCGATTGTAGAGGATATGCAGGTACTAAAACCAGCAAAACGACTAAAATTTAAAAGACAAATTCTGTGGCTTGGTACAAGAAGTGTCTAAGTCAATTTTTATTGATATTGACCTTTTTGGCCTATGAGTACAATCACAACCTATTACTTTTAATGTAAGAAGCACCTAAGTCGGTGACCTTCAGAACACATGTTTATGAAAATAGAAACTCTTATGTTGCTGCTTAACGTCCCTTAAACTTCGTGCTAGGTATGCCTAAAAAGACATAAGCTATTGGTAATTAAAGATGTTTGTGCTAAAATTTTCTATGTAGACTTGGGCAGTTCTTTTTTTTACTTTTCGATGTAAAAACTGCTTATGTCATGACATAGGCACTTATTGTTAGAAATTACAATAATTTGTATGACATATGGCAACACAGCTGTCTGCATTTGGCGGTTTGATAAATTACCAAATAGCTAGGTTAAGTAGTTATAAAAAGTCAAAGTTTGATTTGCGAACTTTGGCATTTGTAAAACTAGTGTTTTTAACAATTCTTAATATTATATTTTAAGAATAGAATAGTGAAATTCGACGAAAGAAAGTAAAATTAACAATTATTTGCAATGTCTTCGCGTGGAAAAGTTTTGGTCGAGATGTGCTTGAAGAATTCTAATAAAGGTAAGTCGTAACATTTACAATTATTCTTCTATAATCAAATAATTATTGTAAATCATTATACTTACTGCCAATATGATTTTTGCACTGAAATGGTGTGTTATTAGGACACAAATAACCAAAAAATTATAGTCAATGACATAGGCACTTCTTGAATTAACTTTTCTTTGTTGATATACATACTTAGGCATTAAAACATTATGTGCATGCTACAAATAGTATGAAAAGTGCAAATAGGCCATAAAGGATTTGTTAAATTTTAAATAAGATGTCATGAGCAATAATTTAGAGAACGAAATTTAGGTATTATAATAATATCATAATTTGCTTGTATAATATGCTATTGCCACAGGATTGTAAACTATACAGAAGCGACAAAGAGCCGTTTTCTCGGTTCTGATTTTGAGTGTGCCGGCGCGAACGGATGGGTGTCGGTTAACGCCCACAGCCTTGGCGCCTTGTCACTTGATTGTTTATTTTGTTTCGATTGAGCGATCGAGGTTAAGTTTCATTTCGGTGTGCATTTCAGTTTTGTGATTTTTTAACTTTTAAAATGCTTCCTAGTAACAATTATTGTGCTTACCGTGAGTGTAACTCCAAAAGCGGTATGGGAATATCACTTTTCGCCTTTCCCAAAGATCGAAAAAGGTAGGTGCATAATTTTGGTTTGTTTTGGTCAAGGCTTATTATAGTTATTGAAAGGGCTACTTAGGGCCAAAAGTAAAACATTGTGAATTTATGTAGATAATTTTATATGTTATGCTTTATTGATTAAATCAAATTTAGCATTAGCATAATATAAAATTAATTTGATTTGCTTACATATTAATTGTAAGAAAATTAATCTGATATACCTAGTTTAGGTATTCATGTGAACCACAGTTGTCACAATTGAATTTAAAAACCGGTTGTAATGATGGTTGTTTACCTGGTGAATTGCTTTATTGGATAAAAAAAAGTACCTGGATATTTAGACAAAACAATAGTAGGTAACTCCTCGAGTAACTTTTTTTAATAGCTAAATAAACCTAGCCTTATTCTTTGTTCTATTGGAGTTTTGGTATCGAATCCTAGTTCTTGTATAAAATATCATTGCATGGATTATTGTTTCCTAGCCTTAGCCTTTTTACTTACAAATATTATTTCTTTTAGAGCAGAGATGGTGGATTTATGCATGTAATCGTGCTGACTTGCTTCAGAAGGAAGTTGACATACTTCATAAGTACCACAAATTATGTGAAAAACACTTTGAGGATAAGTATCTCTCTAAAGGAGATTCTCGAAAAACCCTGATAGGTGAAGCCGTACCTACAATTTTCCAGCATTCTTTAAAAAGAAGGGCAGAAAGTTCTATTATAGGAAGTTCTTGTAAAATCATGGCTACTGCAGGTAACTTGCTTTATTTAAACTCATTTTCTTTGTTAAAATGTTAAAACGCTTAATATTTATAGTTTCAAAAAAATGAAAAAAGGCATAGGTATAATTATAAATTCGAGATGTCAGTTAAAAATACTGTATTAAATTATAAATTTAATATACAGACAATATGTAGGTACCCCTGCACTAGAGTTTAAGAGATAACAAAACCATAGAAAATAAAATATTTATAATTTGAATAACGATAGGTAGATATAAAAAGAATTCTTATTTTAATCCTTACATTGTCCAACGAATAGCCTAATCTCCTAATAAAATTAATAGCCTCTTATCAAGATATATTGGCATAATATAAGTACATCTGTAGAGCTATCAGAATTTATCTCTGAACCCTGGTAATCATATCTTACCTTCTCTTTTTTCATATTAGTTTTGAAACTAAACAAGTTTTTTGTTCGAACTTTACCTAATTACCCTAAACTAGCCTATTAAATTGGTCGTAATCTTCATGTAAAGTAAGAAATTATAATTTTAGATCCAGTATTGGCTCCAGTACCTTCCTGCAGCAAAACTGAATCAGTCCAAAGTGAATTAACATCTTTTTCATTACCAGGTAGGTACATCATAGATATATATACCGGGTCATGCATTGTTAGACTGGCTGTAGGAAATTCGATGTAAATTTTGCTACCCTCAAATATTGGTTCCCCTCTTAATTTTACATTTACATTGTATTAGACTTTTTGAAGGTCCTTGTATGATGGACTTGCACACCAAATTTTATTATTTTCTAATAAGCCAAATAAAAGATATTTAGAAAAGTCTTCGTAAAATTCTTAAAATGTTCTTCGGGTAGCAAAATTTACATGGGATCTTCTAGGGCCAGCTAGACGGTGCACCACCCGGTATATATACTTATGTATTACACTTTGTAAACACAAGACAAGACCACTAAATAGTTTAATTATAATAATAATAATAATAATAATATACATTTAATTACATAATACAATAATTTACATCATAATTCAGCCATTCAAATTATTAATATTGTATGACCCTATTCTAGTATTTTGCTTTGTGGTATGCCACTTACACTAAGGCTTTTTGGGCCTATTTATGTAGCACTACTCTATATACAAAAACAGATTCATTATTTGTAATATTTATTTATATTTTCTTTCAGATGTATCTATTGCTCCTCTTGTTTTGAAAGCGACTGACGATCAAAAGGCTAAAATTTTTGTTGTTGGGGAAATACTGTTATCCACATCAACTTTAACTCAGACTTCACTACATTTGTCTTCTAAGTCACCAAGGAAACAAAAGTTGAGGCTATAGCTTAAATCTGTTAAAAGAAAACTGATTCAGTCCCTACCCTGGTTCAGTCAGCTACCCAGAACTGATGTTAACTTAAACTTAGAGAAATAATTATCTGTTTTAAAATTTTCAAATTAGATTGCTTAGAGTCGATTATTCGTAACATAAAATTGTTTCCTATTAGCCATAAATTGTACAACCTGCATTTAACTTGTTTATATTCAAAATGTTGTTCGTCACAATGGCATATAACCTTTTGTACCATTTTAATAAAAAAATATTTAAGCAACAACTGTGTTTTAGTTTTCGTTATTACCGGCATAAAATAAGCAAAATGCATAAACATGTGGATAAAATTATCCATAAAATATGGCATTTTACTAAAAATAATTTTATTAAGCAACACATTGCGTAACTTACGTAATTTCAATAATAATCATGTTATTAAAAGTAACAATTTTTTTCCCAGTTATGGCACCCTAATACTAAATACCTAACCAAAATGATATGTACACATACTAAATTAATATTTAAAATTGATTGTCTAAATACTCCAAATTTTAATAATGATATCTGTACAGATAATCCCACAATACCATTAAATTGTATTTAAATACAATAGATAATGTGTGTTTGTTCTTAACTCATCATGTATTTTTCTCAGTGTAATCCGGAATGTATCAGAATTCTGTTTCATCCGCCTGCTTGTCATTTCTTACAGTGTACGAACTGGTTAGGGGAGGAGCTACGCAGCTTCAAGGCCACGAGAATTGGGTACAACGAAGATCAAAGGAACCGACAAAGCTGTCGCTTCTGTATAGTTTACAATCCTGTGCTATTGCTTAGATACAAAACTCGATGATTTTAAAAATTGTTTGCATAGCTTTTTTAAAATAAATTTTAATTTATTTTTCCTTTTTTTGTAGACACACTGTTAAAAAAATCTCCAGAAAGTTCAGATGCTGTCAACCCTACAGAGATAACACCATTGTTAGAAGGTATTTTAAAATCTCCAGAAAGTTCAGATGCTGTCAACCCTACAGAGATAACACCATTGTTAGAAGGTATTTTATTGCTTTGTTTTGGTTAATGTTTTTCTTTAATTACGCGCTGTTAAACTTTAGTGGGTTTAAAAATTCATACTGCAGAAAACCTTACATTTTTTTTCCCCTTTGCAGATGAATTCTTGGGACAATTTTTAGAAAGTGGAGAGAATTCAGGAACTTCCAAAGACAGCAATTCTAATGACAATCTCACAGTGGTGTCAATACAAACCGTGTTAGAAGGTATATTTTATTAATAGTTTAGTAAAGCGACAGTTATAAGAATTTTAAACTCCACAATTTGTAAAGTATTTGAATTATAACTGTTTTTATTTTCAGACCAAAACTATGCTCAACCAGATAATAGAAATGAAATAAATATTCCATCAACTTCTGCTAAACATAATTTAAACCCTAACGATGATTTCTGTAATTTATCCAGTTCTGGAGATGAATACCAACCTTCATATTCTGAGTCGTCCGGGGATTTATCCTCTTCTGATATTAAGGAAACAGAAAGTGACCGCAATCTAGAAGACATGCTGGATAATGATCACGATCAAAACAATACTGTGTCAAATATTCGTAAGAAGAAAGGTAAAGGAAAGAATAAAAAATTAGCAGAGGAAGATAAAACAAGAAAGAGAAAACGAAACCCTAAAAATTGGCTCAGAAATAAACGTCATAAATCAAAGACAGAAGGACTGCCTTATTATTCAACAGCAAACAAGTTTGTTCCTGGGAAAAGCCTTAAACCAATTTGCCCATGCAACAGAAAGTGTGGAGAAAAATTTTCAGAACATAGTAGGCTCCAAATTTTTCAAAATTTTTATACACTTGATTCAAACTCTCAAAATCAATTTATTGCACAGAGCTTTGATGAAGTTGAAAAGAAGGTTGAAAGACTACGACAGGACCGAAGGCCAAGTAAACGACAATTCACTCTTTTATATTTTTTGCATAATAATGGACAAAAAATTCAAGTTTGCCGTACTATGCTTTTAAATACTTTAAATATTAAACCAGGAAAAGTCAAAGTTTTAGCTAAGAAGAAAAGAGTTTCTACAAGTGGTATATGCCCTGATGATAAAAGAGGGCGGCATGGAAATCACTAAAAAGTAAGCGCAGAAGCAATAACTACAATAGAAAATCATATAAACAGCTTCCCTGCATACATCAGCCATTACTCAAGATCACATACAGATAAAAAATACTTGTCTCAGGATTTAAATATTTTAAAAATGTATCGCCTCTACAAAGACTACTGTGCTCGTGAAAATATAAAACCAGAACTTGAGTCTTGTTACAGAAAAATTTTTGTTGAAAGGTTTAATTTGTCATTTCATCAGCCTTCGAATGATACCTGTGCAAAATGCGATAAATTTAAGACTTCCATTGATGCCACTTCCGATGTACATGAAAAGTCAGTTCATCAAGATAAATACGACCAACATCTAACTATGGCTGATTGGGCATACAATGAAAAGAAAAAAGATAAAATTCAAAGTATTAACGCAAGAAATGTAGCGTTTTTATCATTTGACTTAGAGAAATGCCTGGCTACGCCAATGCTTCAAAACAATGCAATGTTTCTTTTTATAAAAGATCATTGTGGACATTTAACCTTACCATTTATAGTTGTGTGGACAAAAATAAACATGCCATATTATGTTACATTTGGGATGAATCAATAGGCGGTAGAGGAGGTTAGGAAATAGCATCTTGTTTGAGGCATTACATTCTTTCCTTACCAACAAGTGTTACTGAAATCAACATGTTTAGCGACTGTTGCTCAGGATAGACTAGAAATATATATTTTACTGTAATGTTGTCTCTTTTAATGGAAGATTTTAACAAAAATGGAAGAAATATTATAATCAACCATAAATTTTTAGAACCGGGACATACCCACCAAGAAGCTGATACTATACATGGAGCTATTAAGAAGGTAAAAAAACATACTACTGCCAGAATTGAAATTCCCAGAGATTGGGCCAACCTAATTAGAATGGTTCCAAGGAATCCTCCAATTGAGGTCGTAGAAATACAACAAAAAGATTTCTTCGACTTTAAAAAATTTTTGAAAAGTCATTATCTGCATCGTAAAGTTAACACTGATAAAGAAGCTATTACCTGGTTACAGATACGATGGATACAATATCGCACTGATTCACTTTTAAAAGTGTTGTATAAAACGTCTTTTACTTCTGAACATTTTAAGGTCATGGACTTATCCCCTAGGCAAAGGAGTACTAATGAAACCACTTATGCTACCCGTTCAGCTGCAGTTTGTCAGACAACCAGTAAGGAGACAGAAGTAATATTATTGACCCCTATAAGTACAAGTCGTATTCCACTACCAGAAAAAAAAGTTAAGGATCTGAAGGATTTAATGCCTTACGTGTCTGAAGCAAGCAGATACTTCTTTGAGTGCCTTTTTGCGCAACCAACTGTACCAATTGAGGAAGAATATCTACCCGATGAACGTTTATATGAGTAATGAAAATTCCAATAATAGTATAAGCATTTGCTGACCAATGTTTGTTGTTAAAATTAAAATCTTATAATACATTATGTGTTTTAGTTACCTAAATCAATAAATTTTATCATATTTTTTTTTTTTAAGAAATGACCATGTCAATCAAAAAAATTAAAAAACATAACTTTTATAATATTTTACATAATCAATGTAATAAGTCAATGATAAACACCTGCTATTTTTTTCCCCCCTAAAAATATGTAATTTATAACAGGTGTACAACCAAGAAAAAATTTGCGCACAATAAATTCTCTCTGGTGAAAATAAGTTATATTTGACTTGGTCGCTTCTTGTACCAAGCCACAGAATTATGGACTTGCTAGTCAAGTACGTTGACGATGTGGATGATGAGTAGGTTTTGGTAGTGAACAAACATGTAAGATGTTAAAAACTTGTTATATTTTTGACAATAAATATGTTTTAAAAACTGATTTTCATTCTAAATGTGTAAAATAAACACAACAAAAAAAAACTTTAAAATATACTTAAATTAGATCCTTTCTCTTCTTACATAATTTAATTGCCAAGCTACCGCTCCAGCATCTGATACAAAGTATTCGGCCAAATTATCTCTTAAAGTGGTTATTTGATTGGCAGAAACATTGGACCCCATTCTACCCACTGTTGTTAAGTTATTATCATTTCTGACAATTTCTCTCCATTCACCATGAATTACATCACCACTTTCTGTGATGGTGTCTATCAATGTAGGAGGAGTATAAAGGGTGTTCTCAAAGTTCAGTCATTTATTTTAACAGGTTGTAGAAATCGTAAAAATAAGTAATTGTACCAAATGTATATACAAAAGTTGCAGAATAAAGAAGCTATTAACAATTGAAAAAATTTAAAAATTAAGAACTGACGACCTGACTTTTTGATATTCTCAACCACTGCGTTATCAATGTTTTGTTTACTGGTGATACTGAGTATGACTCATTTTTTTGCAGGATACAAAATACTTATCATTCATTCATTCATTGTACGGTTTTCAGTGCGAATTTCGAATTGACCAGTGGTAAATAATTCGCTAAAGTGCGTGTATTTTTGATTTTTGGGCATTTTGTGCGATAAAAATGGCACACGTTTATGAAAACAATGAACTAGTGGACATACTATTAACTTACGGGGAGTGCCAAAAAAAAATGCAGCCGCAGCGGAAAGGTTTCCTTTAAAGGCGGCTCCAGACCAATAAATTTGTGTGTTGAATGTTGTGCGTTGAATTCGACGAAAATATTTGCGGCGCAAATTTTTGTTTTTTGTTGACATTTCATAATAAATATGTGCGTTGTGTGGTCGTTTTTACTGCGATCCATTTTCGTGAGTACTGAGTAGTTAGTAATTGGTGTTTGTATTTGCATAAAAAATAATGATAATTCGGTGTGTACGTATTGGTAAATAAAAGTAAACATTGTGATATGGACTGGTCAAATGAGGATGCTTTACTTCTGATTCAGGAGTATCAGAAATATACATTATTATGGGATCCCAAACACAAGGAGCATTTCAATAAAATAAAGAAAAATGATGCCTGGGAAGAAATAGCGAAGGCATGTAGTGTTGAAATAGATGAAGCCAAAAAGAAAATGTCAAGTTTATTGGGTTCATTTAGGCGAGAAAAGGCTAAAGGGAAAAAAACAACTGAAACAGGAACAGGTAGGTACCTATACCTATATGTATATAGGTAGGTGTAGTAAAAACAAAATACTTTTTTTAGGTGCCAAAGATGAATACAAAACAAATTGGTTTGCTTTTAAAAGTCTTTTATTTCTCGAAGATCGGGATCAGCCAAGAGTCACTATAAATACAGAAACTATAGGCGTAAGTAATTATACATTTTTATTGGTTACATAACGATAAACTAAAATTAGTATAAAATTATTGCCTTGCCCATGGTGTTTTTTTCTAAGCATACTCGGATTGCCATGGAACTGAACCATTTGTGAAAAAATATTCAGTAAATTCCTCTCATATTTGTTTTGCAAGAAGTGGTGCTCGACGTGGTACATTTCTTAAGGGCAGAAATGATGTTAAATCGTCCATGTTGTACTGTCCATTGAATAATAAGTTCCTGATGTCGTACTATTTCGCAAAAAATTGTGCAAGTGGAGTATTGCCATAATAATAATTTCTGCTTTACTTGGTTCCAACAACAAAGGTTTCCTTAATAACCGGAAAACTGATGACATTATACCGAATACATTTTCTACTACTCTACGAGCACGTCTAAGTCGATAATTAAATATTCTTTCCTTAGATCCTTTTCGTTGCACCCCTGAGTATGGTTTTATTATGTTTTCGGTTAAAGGAAAGGCCTCGTCAGCTATAAAGACATAGGGTACTTCTTTTTCTCTTTCTTGCAAAGGTGTTGCTGTTGGTAATTGTAAAAGATTTGCCTGCATACGATGATAAATTTCAGTGTTCCTAAAAACACCGCCATCGGAAATTCTTCCTTGAGAACCCACATCAGCGAAGATTATATTATAATTAGCACCGCCACATTTTAGACGAGAAGTTAGGGAACATTTAAATAATGAGTTTCCTAATAGATGAATAGGGCGCAATGGCTACATTTCTTGGCCTGCACGCTCCCCGGATCTAACGCCCTGCGATTTTTTTCTGTGGGGCTATTTAAAACAGCTCGTTTATCACGATGGAGAAGTAAATACTGTGCAAGAACTAGAACAGCGCATCGAAAACGCTTGTGATGTTGTTCGTGGACACCCGGATTTTATTTTTGCAGCATGTAGTGACTCATGGATACGCCGAGCAAGACTTTGCGCAAACCGAACAAATGGTGACAATTTTGAACAATTTTTGTAACATCAGGATGCATTTTACCGGTGAGCATGGATTTAATGTGAGTTGCAATAACAATTAAACGCAGTGGTCGAGAATATCAAAAAGTCAGGTCTTACAGTTTTTAAATTTTACATTTTTTCAATTGTTAATAACTTCTTTATTCTGTAACTTTTATATAAATGATTTTTGGTACAATTACTTATTTTTACGATTTCTACAACCTGTTAAAATAAATGACTCAATTTTGAGAACACCCTGTATAATTGTGACATTTTCGTTCTTAAGAAATTATGTAAGCATATTGTTGCTTTCACTATTGCCTCAGTTGTGTTTATTGAGCATAGTAGGGGAGATCGATAAACTCTCCACCTACTAGCTAAAATTCCAAATGTATTTTCGATAACTCTTCTAGCACGTGACAATCTGTAAACATAAATATGTATTTATGGAATACTATTTTTAAATTGATTAACTATACCTGTAGTTGAATATTAATTTTTCTTCCTCTAAATATTTGCCTGGATAAGGCCTCATTATATATGATTTTAATGGGAAGGCTTCATCTCCAACAAAATAATAAGGCATTTTAATTTCACTATCAGTTAACCCCTGTGCTCCAGGAAGGTTAACTTTTCCACTTGCTAGGTCAGTCCCCATTTTTGATCTTCTAAATACTCCAGCATCATGTTCAGAACCATAAGCCCCAATATCTACCCATGTAAATTTGTAGTCAGCATCACAGCATGCCAACAACACCATACTAAAATGGCTTTTATAGTTATAATAAGTTGATCCACTATTTATCGGACATTGAATTTGGACATGCTTCCCATCAATCGCACCAAGAGTGTGCGGAAAATTCCAACGATTTAAAAATCCCTCACTAATTCTAAGCCAATCATCTTCAGTAGGGGTCTTCAAATAGATTGGCTGCAGTATTTTCCATATAGCTTCACATGTTTCTTTAATAACTTTTGACACCGTAGAATGTCCAACCCTAAACTCCTATGATAAATTTTGGAAGGATCCTCCATGTGCCAAATATTTTGAAGTCATAGCTAGTCTTAGCCCTGGACTGAGATATTCCCTTCTGCTTCGTTTTAATAATTTTCATTTAACCAGCATTAAAATTCTATCATATTGTTCCGGGAGCATTCGGGTATATTTGAAAAACATTTCATGGTCATTATCTTTCATATAGCCAAATAAATTTGCAAAGGCTCCTTTTTCTTTTCTCTCTGTAAATATAGGTCTAACCCACCATCTACAAAATATACAGTTAATTATTATTAATATTATTATTAAATATTTGTTTATACACACCTTCTCTCTGATTGTAAGGTACATACATTGTAGTAACAGTACATAATTAGAAGAAAATACATATGTAAGTCCAACATTTCTTCATCACTAATAACATCCATTATATCGAAAGTTATTAATACTATTTTAATATTCAAAAATTCAACCGTAATAAGTACGGTTAAAGCCTAGCTGACAGTGTTTTAAAAAATAAATATCCCCAGAAAACGCCAAACATCCCTACTGTTTCCGTTCCCGTTGTTTGTGCATCTGAATAATATTTCAGTTCTCGTTTCCGTTCTGGTTCTCGTTCACGTTCTCGTTCACGTTCTCGTTCCCGCGCAATTGTGCACTCGCCTTGATAATCATATAAAAAAAGTTAATTTTATAAAAAATATTAAAATAAAAAGCCTCCAAAGTGGCCAATAACTGTATAGCTTACCCTATGGGATGTTGATTTAAAACGATTAAAATTACACTGTCAACTGTTATCTACATTCTCTTATTGTTGTAGGTACAACACTTAGTTCTAAATTCCAACGGCTACTACCACTTAACAGCCTTGAATCGAAGAAAGGTACAAATTAATTCATATATTAAAATTTCTATTGTATCAAGAAGAAATAAGAAGTTTTTAGACACTTACTATAGTTTTTTCAACCAAAATTGATAACCTTTCACAGAATAAAAAACAATTATATTTTATATAACTTATAATTGAGCTTTTCAAGAGAATCTAAATAAGTTTATTTATAAACATTTTTTCATTATGTTTTAAAAAATAACCAAATCATTTAAGTTTACTACAGAGCATTTTATGTCAAAATATCATAATAGTACAAAGTGAAGAAGAAATACACCAAAACAATGGCAATGATACTGTAACCATACATGCAAATGATTGGGCTGCATGGACACCAATGAAATTAATAAGAACAGTGTCGAAAGGTCTCGCAGGTATATATTTTTATATGCCCCTAACAAGCACGTCTTCTGGGAAATTTATTAATAAGTTTATTAAAAAATAAGTTAACATGTTTATTATATTGTAACTATTTAAAATAAACTTATTATTATTATTATTATTATTATATGAAAAAAGGAGATACACTGCAACATAAATCTTTTTAACTGATGCTAAAAATCTAAGTTTTTAAACCTATGTTAGCAATATTCAACATTCAATCTTATTTTAATAGGCGAAGAACCCACACAAAGAAGAAACACAAAAACTAAACTAACGGAAGATTGTAGATTAAAAATAAATAGTGTCTCGGAAGCCAGGCTGGATCTCCTCAAGCATCAAGCGGCATGTATGAAAGATGATCAAAAAAAGAAAGAGGAGCACACATTGAAAATTGCTCAAATGAAGGAATTGCATATATATGAGATTGAAAAGAAAAAATTAGAACTAGAAATATTAAAAAAATAACTTCAAATGAACTAATCATTGTATTATATTTTGCTCATTTTATAAATAAACGGTGCAAACCACGAATGGGTGTCTAAAACCGGACCTTATCACAAAAAATAAGGAAAGGATCGACGTGATCGACATAACAGTCCGTTACGAAGATAAAGACTACCTGGAAAAGGGTCGACTAGACAAGATCGACAAATACTACAAATTAAAACCGATCCTTAGGAATACCTATGGGCTGAAGGTAGTGCAAATTGTACCTATAGTAGTGGGAACGAGGGGTGCAATACCTCCGGCAACAATTAAAGCTTTACAAAAGCTAAACATCTATAGTAAGGCTGTAACAAAAACAATAGGCCTAATAGCACTACGAATTGAGATATACCATGACTTCATGGACTACAACGCAACACTAATGTAGCCATCCTCAAGGATCAAAGCTGAAGATCAAGCAAGAAGCATATAACATACAAGTTATCTTGGGTTCACAAGCGGTCAGAGAAGCAAAGAAGCACAGAAGATCAAGAAAGAAGAAATCATTAATATAAGAAGACCTGTCTCTGGTGGCGCAAGTCGTACGGCGGCCATAACAAGGAGGCCCGCCACGGCGGCGAGCTCTTCTGCGGAGACCCCGCAGAAGGGGCGGCGGCTTGGTTAGTTAAGTTTAGATTAGTCAAGTTTGCATTATTTTAACAAAACGAATAATGAAGTCGTGCAAATAGTGTATTTATTGTAGTTAATTATTTACAATTTTCTGTTTTTTGTATTGCAGGCAAATTGCCTGGTCGGCTCCGACTCGCTTGCGTTTCACCACTTCTCTAGGTCTAGGTTTTTCCACCAAGAACCAGTGAGACTTCAAAAGGTGCAGTCACCTGTTGAGGAACGCCTTCTGGTTTGCGCGGGTGATCTTGGAGTAGCTGGGATGTAGGATCTGCAGCGCTTCCGCAGTCCTCTGTCGTAGCGGAATGTTCTTCTCTATGGCCTCTACCTTTTCGACTAATTTCTCGAAAAGAGAAATTTTGTGCTTTTTGTTCACTTCACAGAGCGACGAACATTCCTTGCATGTCATGGTAGCTGCCTGGATAGACTAACTTTCATGGCAAGTTAATTGGGCTTATATACCGATCGAAATCGTCAGACCGGAACAAAGCTTGCCCATTCAAGCGGCAATGTTGTAGGTGAGATGTTATTGGTGGTTAATTAATTAATTAATTAATTAATTAAAATACTAGTTGCGTGCATGGTTTGTATACCTCCACATGGTACCACTTTCGACAATTACTTCAAAATTTTAGTTGTCATTCCCAATCATAATTTTCAAAATTTCAAGTATTTAGGCAGTACAGCATACAAATTGTAAGTACTTTCAATTTCTTCATAAACGGCAACATTATGACTTTATTTCTTTTCCTAGATGGCTAGTATCAGGAGGGTGGGCGCACCGAAACAGTGCAGAAAGTGCCAGGCGTTACTGCAGTTGCGAGCAGAACATGGGGTTTTAAGAATACGGCCGCAGCAATTCAACGATGAACTTTTTAATGCAATTTTGGAAGGGTTGGCCCGGCTGGAAGAAAGGGCGGTTTCGGTGGGGAATGTTGTAAAAGCTGCTTTGCTGGTGGCCGTTCGGAGCCACTATGGCCCAAGTAAGGGTGCCCAACTAGTTGCGACGTACGGGACTCTGGTGCGAACTCACTTGCGATTGTTCAATTTGTGTTTTAATGAAGAAATGAGACAAATCGAAACAATCGTAGGTGAGATCGAACCACCGCAGCCCGTGTTAGAGGAGGTAGGTGAGCAACCTTACTTCGGCCATGATGACTTCCGCGGCCTGCAAAGCGAGCAGTTGCCGCCTTCGCCGCCTCCGGCCAAGCGCCACCGGGTCCGTGGCGACCGGGCCACATTAAGGGATGCTGAGGAATATTTTCGTAGATTGCAATAATAAATTATAACTTTTCGCATATTTCAAATCAAATTATAAGTACTGCGACACCCTTCAAGAAAAAGGAAAACGTACGATGCCATGCACGTCACAACTTTGGACATTTCAAATCAAATTTCAAGTATATACATCTGCACCAGTCGCAACATTTGGAAAATTTTTAAGAAAATTCAAAGTACTTCGCAACCAAAGAAGAAAAACGAAAAGGTACGATGCCATGCACGTCACAACTTTGAACATTTCAAATCAAATTTCAAGTTTAACCATCTTCGCCATGAACAACTTTTCGAAAATTTTAAAAATAAATTCAAGTGATTATGCTGTACTGCCTATAATATATATAACGCATTAATTCTAACTTTTTCTTTTTTGCAACTGTTACAGAGGTGGAGGAAAATTGACAAAAGCCTCGCGTACGTCAAGTTTTATAAAACAAAGGATCTGGGCAAGTGTTCAGATGAAATATAGAAAGATTGAAATTATATTATTATTTTATTAAATATTATTTAATAAAATTATATTTTAAAAAATGTACTTTTGCGAGAATAAATAAGTTTAAACCAAAGGATCTGGCCAAGTGTTCAGATGAAATATAGAAAGATTGAAATTATATTATTATTTTATTAAATATTATTTAATAAAATTATATTTTAAAAAATGTACTTTTGCGACAATAAATATGTTTAAACCAAAGGATCTGGCCAAGTGTTCAGATGAAATATAGAAAGATTGAAATTATATTATTATTTTATTAAATATTATTTAATAAAATTATATTTTAAAAAATGTACTTTTGCGAGAATAAATATATTTAAACCAAAGGATCTGGCCAAGTGTTCAGATGAAATATAGAAAGATTGAAATTATATTATTATTTTATTAAATATTATTTAATAAAATTATATTTTAAAAAATGTACTTTTGCGAAAATAAATATGTTTAAACCAAAGGATCTGGCCAAGTGTTCAGATGAAATATAGAAAGATTGAAATTATATTATTATTTTATTAAATATTATTTAATAAAATTATATTTTAAAAAATGTACTTTTGCGAGAATAAATATGTTTAAACCAAAGGATCTGGCCAAGTGTTCAGATGAAATATAGAAAGATTGAAATTATATTATTATTTTATTAAATATTATTTAATAAAATTATATTTTAAAAAATGTACTTTTGCGAGAATAAATATGTTTATACGTACAGCATTTCTTTTTCATTTAAGGGTGGGGTAAATAGATTGAGGAGAATCGTAGCTTCTCTCCCCGAGCAGACACCCATCTCCAGTTTTGACGGGACGCAAGTTCAATGATGGCTCTATGACATATCCAAAATTCAAGTTCGACACTCGACTGGCGGTCGAGCTACGTATAGCAGAAAATCCCTAAAATTTCACTCGCTCGGGCGATACGCGCGGCATGCTCTCGGAGGCTCTCGTACGATCTATTTTACATTGGGTATGGTCAATTCCCATGTCGGCCATAGTTGCCACGAAAACAACTACGCCCTCCATGCCCTTTGCTGAACGTCGGCCGACCCAACTGTATAGTATACATTCGCGGATAGAATCCAGAATATAATACCACTGGACTCTCTTCAAAGCGAATAAATCTTTCGCCCACAAAGAAGAGACAACCCATTCAGTGTGTGCAATTTTCCAAAAAAAATCGCCTACTTTATGTTTTTTAGCAGTTTCTGCAGATTAGTAAACCCACTTTGTCCCCCCACGGTTGTCTTGGAGCCTGCCTCCACGTGGCTGAGGGTGGAAACGAAGACGGGCAATTAGTCGCAGCTCTGCCGTTGCCATATTTCGTCGAACTTCTCTTTTTATCAAGTAAAGAAGGAGGCTTCGGCTTCCTACTCTTTACAACTACTATCTATTGAATTTCCAAACGAGGAACGGAGCTGCGGCACGTTCCCCTAATCCATTGGGAGACTTTTGTCTCCCTTTTTTATGAGATTTTTTCTGGATTGCTTTTCATAACGCAACCAGGGCAACGGTACTCTGTGCGATAAGTTCCCTGAACGGCTAAAGGCTTATCCTAGATCTTAGAGCTACCCCCTACCAGAACATCGTGCCTTTTTAGGTGCTAGGGGTCGGAGGGAACTCTTGATCTTCTTTTTCAAAAGTTTATTTCGCTGGGTGAGAGAGCCAGGGTCTCTAGTGCCTCTAACGGGGCTTCATCTGCCGACGGAGCCTGTCCTAAAAGTCAAACCTGCACCTAGTCTTTTTATCCGGGTGTAGGTCCGTCGTGCAAACCACTGTCATGGTTCGCTGTGACCAGTGCGGCGCGGAGTTTGCCAACGATGGTGGACTTCGCACTCACCTGTCCCGCCAACGGTGTAGGGGTCGACCCGAAACCGCGGCGGACAGGATCTGTGAAGCGTGTAACAGACGTTTCGCCTCATTTGCGGGGATGCGGTTGCATCTCAGCAAAGCACATCCAGATCTCTACAACCGTCAGTTGGAAGAGAGATACGAGGACGTTGACGCCGCCCGACCGGGGTGGAGCGACGACGATATCCTACGGATGGCTCATATCGAGAGTCGCCACGACGGAATCAACATTAACCAGAGACTTATTCTGGAATTCCCGAATCAGACCATCGATTCGATAAAATATCAAAGAAAGAAGCAATCTTACCGAGACTTGCTTTTTAATATCTTGGAAGGCCCAGGTGACTCCTCGGCTGACTCTTCTTACGAGGAGGTAGTCGGGGAAGAGCCGATAATAGCGCAAGCTAGGCACGCTCGCGCCGAAGACGACAATAACGAACAGATACCAGAACCTCAACAGATAGTGGAAATTGAGGCGTTAGGTGCATTGCACGATTTTGTAGAGACGGACGCCCTCCGACTACAGATATTTAACGATATGAGTGATATTAATGTCACATGGACCGCAGAGGACCGAAAGATTGCCTCACTTATAAACTGTCGTTACCTTGGACGATACCCGGAGGTGGTTGCTTCCTACGTCGAGGAGTATATCCTACATTTACACAATTTCTTCACCATTAAAGGTCGAGGAAATGGTCCGAAAAATATCCGGACACAGCCCGGTGGACGCCAGCAAAATCCGCCAAACAGGCGGAGGCGTAGGGCATCAAACTTCAAACAATTCCAAGAATTGTACAGTAGGAATACTGCGAAGGCGGCGGAGGCGATTATCGACGGCAAGTCGATCGAGGAAGCGAACGTTACGCCCCCCATAGCGGAGGTCGAGGGGGTGTATGGCGGCTTGTTTGAGCAAATTGGCCCAATTGACGATGCTCCGTACAGGGAGGTACGTCATAGGGTCAGTGTGGCACGCCCCTTCAGGGTTGACGAAGTTGAGCAGGCAGTCAGAGGCGTTAAGTCAAACGTTGCTGGCCCGGACGGAATTCAGATGTCTGATCTGAAACGCGTTCCGGTTCACAAACTCTGTCTGCTTTTTAACATTCTATTACTTAGAGCGTACGTCCCCGCTGCATGGAAAAAGAGTCGAACAACTCTTATACCCAAATCAGGAGACTTGGGTAATGTTAATAATTGGAGACCGATCTCGATCTCTTCCACGTTCCTGCGGACTCTAAATAAAGCGTTAGCAGAAAGATTGGCCGGAATTCCAATTCATGGAAACCAGAGAGGGTTTCGTAAAATCGATGGCGTATTAGCCAATTCTTTGACCATTCAGGCCATTATCAAGTCGCGCAGAAACAAATTAAAACCGTACACAATTCTGACGCTTGATCTTCGGAAGGCATTTGACACCGTGTCGCATTCGGCCATCGCAAGATCGCTGAAACGATTCGGTGTCGATGAGCGAGTGAGAGCGCTAATCGAAGAAGGGTACAACGGGGGCGAGACGACCATTCAGGTCGGTGACTCGTCTACCAGGCCGATCAAGCTAAGGAGAGCTGTACGGCAGGGAGATCCTCTCTCTCCCACGCTATTCAATCTGGTGCTGGATGAGCTGATAGCGGATTTGGAGACCCGTGGGAATGGGTTGGAGATTGGACCGGGCTGCCAGTTAACCTGCCTGGGGTATGCGGACGACCTGTTGATTGTCTCGGAAACCATCAGCGGGGCGCAGCGATCCTTAGATGCCGCGGATGCTTTTTTTAAGCTTCGCCGCATGAAGCTCAACTTAGGCAAATGTACTGCGACATCTGCCAGTGTTAACAAGTCGAACAAGCACTTGTACACTATTTCCCGCGATCTCTTCTTTGTTGGAGGGAAAGCGGTGAGGCAGCTCTTACCATCGGAGCAATATAAGTATCTCGGCAGAAGATACAATCAGTGGGGTCAAACGAAACCATCGCTTGAACTACTGCAAGGCCAACTTGCTAATATACGTAAAAGCCCGCTGAGGCCTCACCAAAAGGTGAACGTTATAAAATCGTACTTACTGCCCAGGTACTTGGACTCTTTGCAGAGTCCCGTCATATCGCTAAAACTCTTAAAGACTGTAGATCGTTTGATACGTATTACAACGAGGTGCGTCCTACACCTCTGCAAAACAAGTCCTGACGCGTTTATTCATGCCCCTGTGAGAGAAGGTGGCTTGGGAGTGTTGTCGTTAAAGGTGCATGTCCCATTATGAAGGCTCGTATGGGTAAGATTGCGTCTTCCGAAGATGTGATATCACGCCATGTCACTTCGGTGGCTTGGGTGAGGGAATTGCGGGAGAAGGTCTCTCGTTGGACCGGTGACCTGACTACGAGTAATCGTGTCAGGACCCACTGGTCCGATGCTCTCCAAAATGGTTACTCTGGCAATGGCCTTAACCAAGGCAGCCATAACGGTGTGAGCGGTTCGTGGGTGACACGTCCACCTCCGTTCTGGTCTGGCGGCGACTACGTCCGGGCCGTCCAACTGAAGGCGAACATGCTCCCCACGAAGGGAATTCCCTCGAATCCGAGGGAAGAGAGACTGTGTCGGGTGGGATGCCAGTGGGTTGAGTCGCTGTCACATGTCTTGCAGAGGTGCCCTAGCACTCATCTGCAGCGTGTTAAGCGGCACGACCGGCTGGTAGATCATCTTCGCGGTCTCTCCGAAAAGCATGGATGGATGTGCGATGTTGAGCCTCGGGTGCGAGATGCTGGCGGGCGTTTGAGAAAGCCGGATCTCATATGCACTAAGGGCGACCAAGCCCTTGTTGTTGAGTTTGGGGTCCTCTTGTGTACTCACTTCGGTGAGCTGCGATGGTCCATCTGCTCGATGGAACCCAGAAAATACTCGGAAATAAACTCTGGCTTCCATCCAAGTGGGGACTCGCCGGGGGCCCAAAATCTATATGCTGCAGCCGTCCCTGTCGCTCGCAGGTGCCGATGCACTCCAGAATTCGATTCTACGTGAAATATCCACCCAGAAAGCAAATACGCCCATCCAAAACGAGATAAAACTATAATTTAATTAAAGTGTATATACATTCCGAAAATCGAAATTTAAATTTTTTCTATCTGTCGTACGATTTCGCTGAAACTCTGCTATCCGTCTAAGTCAATGGTGTACTTTTTGGGAAAAATATCTATTTTCGCCTCAGGTGACGGAATATTTTTTTTTTCTGCGGAAATGCATATGGTACCTCTCGGTCGGATGCAGACGTTCGCGAAAAAAATCGTAGCGTCGCTCCCCAGCTAGCTAGCCACCCGCGGTTTTCACGGCACCCAAGGTTAGTTAAGTTTAGATTAGTCAAGTTTGCATTATTTTAACAAAACGAATAATGAAGTCGTGCAAATAGTGTATTTATTGTAGTTAATTATTTACAATTTTCTGTTTTTTGTATTGCAGGCAAATTGCCTGGTCGGCTCCGACTCGCTTGCGTTTCACCACTTCTCTAGGTCTAGGTTTTTCCACCAAGAACCAGTGAGACTTCAAAAGGTGCAGTCACCTGTTGAGGAACGCCTTCTGGTTTGCGCGGGTGATCTTGGAGTAGCTGGGATGTAGGATCTGCAGCGCTTCCGCAGTCCTCTGTCGTAGCGGAATGTTCTTCTCTATGGCCTCTACCTTTTCGACTAATTTCTCGAAAAGAGAAATTTTGTGCTTTTTGTTCACTTCACAGAGCGACGAACATTCCTTGCATGTCATGGTAGCTGCCTGGATAGACTAACTTTCATGGCAAGTTAATTGGGCTTATATACCGATCGAAATCGTCAGACCGGAACAAAGCTTGCCCATTCAAGCGGCAATGTTGTAGGTGAGATGTTATTGGTGGTTAATTAATTAATTAATTAAAATACTAGTTGCGTGCATGGTTTGTATACCTCCACATGGTACCACTTTCGACAATTACTTCAAAATTTTAGTTGTCATTCCCAATCATAATTTTCAAAATTTCAAGTATTTAGGCAGTACAGCATACAAATTGTAAGTACTTTCAATTTCTTCATAAACGGCAACATTATGACTTTATTTCTTTTCCTAGATGGCTAGTATCAGGAGGGTGGGCGCACCGAAACAGTGCAGAAAGTGCCAGGCGTTACTGCAGTTGCGAGCAGAACATGGGGTTTTAAGAATACGGCCGCAGCAATTCAACGATGAACTTTTTAATGCAATTTTGGAAGGGTTGGCCCGGCTGGAAGAAAGGGCGGTTTCGGTGGGGAATGTTGTAAAAGCTGCTTTGCTGGTGGCCGTTCGGAGCCACTATGGCCCAAGTAAGGGTGCCCAACTAGTTGCGACGTACGGGACTCTGGTGCGAACTCACTTGCGATTGTTCAATTTGTGTTTTAATGAAGAAATGAGACAAATCGAAACAATCGTAGGTGAGATCGAACCACCGCAGCCCGTGTTAGAGGAGGTAGGTGAGCAACCTTACTTCGGCCATGATGACTTCCGCGGCCTGCAAAGCGAGCAGTTGCCGCCTTCGCCGCCTCCGGCCAAGCGCCACCGGGTCCGTGGCGACCGGGCCACATTAAGGGATGCTGAGGAATATTTTCGTAGATTGCAATAATAAATTATAACTTTTCGCATATTTCAAATCAAATTATAAGTACTGCGACACCCTTCAAGAAAAAGGAAAACGTACGATGCCATGCACGTCACAACTTTGGACATTTCAAATCAAATTTCAAGTATATACATCTGCACCAGTCGCAACATTTGGAAAATTTTTAAGAAAATTCAAAGTACTTCGCAACCAAAGAAGAAAAACGAAAAGGTACGATGCCATGCACGTCACAACTTTGAACATTTCAAATCAAATTTCAAGTTTAACCATCTTCGCCATGAACAACTTTTCGAAAATTTTAAAAATAAATTCAAGTGATTATGCTGTACTGCCTATAATATATATAACGCATTAATTCTAACTTTTTCTTTTTTGCAACTGTTACAGAGGTGGAGGAAAATTGACAAAAGCCTCGCGTACGTCAAGTTTTATAAAACAAAGGATCTGGGCAAGTGTTCAGATGAAATATAGAAATATTGAAATTATATTATTATTTTATTAAATATTATTTAATAAAATTATATTTTAAAAAATGTACTTTTGCGAGAATAAATAAGTTTAAACCAAAGGATCTGGCCAAGTGTTCAGATGAAATATAGAAAGATTGAAATTATATTATTATTTTATTAAATATTATTTAATAAAATTATATTTTAAAAAATGTACTTTTGCGACAATAAATATGTTTAAACCAAAGGATCTGGCCAAGTGTTCAGATGAAATATAGAAAGATTGAAATTATATTATTATTTTATTAAATATTATTTAATAAAATTATATTTTAAAAAATGTACTTTTGCGAGAATAAATATATTTAAACCAAAGGATCTGGCCAAGTGTTCAGATGAAATATAGAAAGATTGAAATTATATTATTATTTTATTAAATATTATTTAATAAAATTATATTTTAAAAAATGTACTTTTGCGAGAATAAATATGTTTAAACCAAAGGATCTGGCCAAGTGTTCAGATGAAATTATATTATTATTTTATTAAATATTATTTAATAAAATTATATTTTAAAAAATGTACTTTTGCGAGAATAAATATGTTTAAACCAAAGGATCTGGCCAAGTGTTCAGATGAAATATAGAAAGATTGAAATTATATTATTATTTTATTAAATATTATTTAATAAAATTATATTTTAAAAAATGTACTTTTGCGAGAATAAATATGTTTATACGTACAGCATTTCTTTTTCATTTAAGGGTGGGGTAAATAGATTGAGGAGAATCGTAGCTTCTCTCCCCGAGCAGACACCCATCTCCAGTTTTGACGGGACGCAAGTTCAATGATGGCTCTATGACATATCCAAAATTCAAGTTCGACACTCGACTGGCGGTCGAGCTACGTATAGCAGAAAATCCCTAAAATTTCACTCGCTCGGGCGTTACGCGCGGCATGCTCTCGGAGGCTCTCGTACGATCTATTTTACATTGGGTATGGTCAATTCCCATGTCGGCCATAGTTGCCACGAAAACAACTACGCCCTCCATGCCCTTTGCTGAACGTCGGCCGACCCAACTGTATAGTATACATTCGCGGATAGAATCCAGAATATAATACCACTGGACTCTCTTCAAAGCGAATAAATCTTTCGCCCACAAAGAAGAGACAACCCATTCAGTGTGTGCAATTTTCCAAAAAAAATCGCTTAATTTATGTTTTTTAGCAGTTTCTGCAGATTAGTAAACCCACTTTGTCCCCCCACGGTTGTCTTGGAGCCTGCCTCCACGTGGCTGAGGGTGGAAACGAAGACGGGCAATTAGTCGCAGCTCTGCCGTTGCCATATTTCGTCGAACTTCTCTTTTTATCAAGTAAAGAAGGAGGCTTCGGCTTCCTACTCTTTACAACTACTATCTATTGAATTTCCAAACGAGGAACGGAGCTGCGGCACGTTCCCCTAATCCATTGGGAGACTTTTGTCTCCCTTTTTTATGAGATTTTTTCTGGATTGCTTTTCATAACGCAACCAGGGCAACGGTACTCTGTGCGATAAGTTCCCTGAACGGCTAAAGGCTTATCCTAGATCTTAGAGCTACCCCCTACCAGAACATCGTGCCTTTTTAGGTGCTAGGGGTCGGAGGGAACTCTTGATCTTCTTTTTCAAAAGTTTATTTCGCTGGTTGAGAGAGCCAGGGTCTCTAGTGCCTCTAACGGGGCTTCATCTGCCGACGGAGCCTGTCCTAAAAGTGAAACCTGCACCTAGTCTTTTTATCCGGGTGTAGGTCCGTCGTGCAAACCACTGTCATGGTTCGCTGTGACCAGTGCGGCGCGGAGTTTGCCAACGATGGTGGACTTCGCACTCACCTGTCCCGCCAACGGTGTAGGGGTCGACCCGAAACCGCGGCGGACAGGATCTGTGAAGCGTGTAACAGACGTTTCGCCTCATTTGCGGGGATGCGGTTGCATCTCAGCAAAGCACATCCAGATCTCTACAACCGTCAGTTGGAAGAGAGATACGAGGACGTTGACGCCGCCCGACCGGGGTGGAGCGACGACGATATCCTCCGGATGGCTCATATCGAGAGTCGCCACGACGGAATCAACATTAACCAGAGACTTATTCTGGAATTCCCGAATCAGACCATCGATTCGATAAAATATCAAAGAAAGAAGCAATCTTACCGAGACTTGCTTTTTAATATCTTGGAAGGCCCAGGTGACTCCTCGGCTGACTCTTCTTACGAGGAGGTAGTCGGGGAAGAGCCGATAATAGCGCAAGCTAGGCACGCTCGCGCCGAAGACGACAATAACGAACAGATACCAGAACCTCAACAGATAGTGGAAATTGAGGCGTTAGGTGCATTGCACGATTTTGTAGAGACGGACGCCCTCCGACTACAGATATTTAACGATATGAGTGATATTAATGTCACATGGACCGCAGAGGACCGAAAGATTGCCTCACTTATAAACTGTCGTTACCTTGGACGATACCCGGAGGTGGTTGCTTCCTACGTCGAGGAGTATATCCTACATTTACACAATTTCTTCACCATTAAAGGTCGAGGAAATGGTCCGAAAAATATCCGGACACAGCCCGGTGGACGCCAGCAAAATCCGCCAAACAGGCGGAGGCGTAGGGCATCAAACTTCAAACAATTCCAAGAATTGTACAGTAGGAATACTGCGAAGGCGGCGGAGGCGATTATCGACGGCAAGTCGATCGAGGAAGCGAACGTTACGCCCCCCATAGCGGAGGTCGAGGGGGTGTATGGCGGCTTGTTTGAGCAAATTGGCCCAATTGACGATGCTCCGTACAGGGAGGTACGTCATAGGGTCAGTGTGGCACGCCCCTTCAGGGTTGACGAAGTTGAGCAGGCAGTCAGAGGCGTTAAGTCAAACGTTGCTGGCCCGGACGGAATTCAGATGTCTGATCTGAAACGCGTTCCGGTTCACAAACTCTGTCTGCTTTTTAACATTCTATTACTTAGAGCGTACGTCCCCGCTGCATGGAAAAAGAGTCGAACAACTCTTATACCCAAATCAGGAGACTTGGGTAATGTTAATAATTGGAGACCGATTTCGATCTCTTCCACGTTCCTGCGGACTCTAAATAAAGCGTTAGCAGAAAGATTGGCCGGAATTCCAATTCATGGAAACCAGAGAGGGTTTCGTAAAATCGATGGCGTATTAGCCAATTCTTTGACCATTCAGGCCATTATCAAGTCGCGCAGAAACAAATTAAAACCGTACACAATTCTGACGCTTGATCTTCGGAAGGCATTTGACACCGTGTCGCATTCGGCCATCGCAAGATCGCTGAAACGATTCGGTGTCGATGAGCGAGTGAGAGCGCTAATCGAAGAAGGGTACAACGGGGGCGAGACGACCATTCAGGTCGGTGACTCGTCTACCAGGCCGATCAAGCTAAGGAGAGGTGTACGGCAGGGAGATCCTCTCTCTCCCACGCTATTCAATCTTGTGCTGGATGAGCTGATAGCGGATTTGGAGACCCGTGGGAATGGGTTGGAGATTGGACCGGGCTGCCAGTTAACCTGCCTGGGGTATGCGGACGACCTGTTGATTGTCTCGGAAACCATCAGCGGGGCGCAGCGATCCTTAGATGCCGCGGATGCTTTTTTTAAGCTTCGCCGCATGAAGCTCAACTTAGGCAAATGTACTGCGACATCTGCCAGTGTTAACAAGTCGAACAAGCACTTGTACACTATTTCCCGCGATCTCTTCTTTGTTGGAGGGAAAGCGGTGAGGCAGCTCCTACCATCGGAGCAATATAAGTATCTCGGCAGAAGATACAATCAGTGGGGTCAAACGAAACCATCGCTTGAACTACTGCAAGGCCAACTTGCTAATATACGTAAAAGCCCGCTGAGGCCTCACCAAAAGGTGAACGTTATAAAATCGTACTTACTGCCCAGGTACTTGGACTCTTTGCAGAGTCCCGTCATATCGCTAAAACTCTTAAAGACTGTAGATCGTTTGATACGTATTACAACGAGGTGCGTCCTACACCTCTGCAAAACAAGTCCTGACGCGTTTATTCATGCCCCTGTGAGAGAAGGTGGCTTGGGAGTGTTGTCGTTAAAGGTGCATGTCCCATTATGAAGGCTCGTATGGGTAAGATTGCGTCTTCCGAAGATGTGATATCACGCCATGTCACTTCGGTGGCTTGGGTGAGGGAATTGCGGGAGAAGGTCTCTCGTTGGACCGGTGACCTGACTACGAGTAATCGTGTCAGGACCCACTGGTCCGATGCTCTCCAAAATGGTTACTCTGGCAATGGCCTTAACCAAGGCAGCCATAACGGTGTGAGCGGTTCGTGGGTGACACGTCCACCTCCGTTCTGGTCTGGCGGCGACTACGTCCGGGCCGTCCAACTGAAGGCGAACATGCTCCCCACGAAGGGAATTCCCTCGAATCCGAGGGAAGAGAGACTGTGTCGTGTGGGATGCCAGCGGGTTGAGTCGCTGTCACATGTCTTGCAGAGGTGCCCTAGCACTCATCTGCAGCGTGTTAAGCGGCACGACCGGCTGGTAGATCATCTTCGCGGTCTCTCCGAAAAGCATGGATGGATGTGCGATGTTGAGCCTCGGGTGCGAGATGCTGGCGGGCGTTTGAGAAAGCCGGATCTCATATGCACTAAGGGCGACCAAGCCCTTGTTGTTGAGTTTGGGGTCCTCTTGTGTACTCACTTCGGTGAGCTGCGATGGTCCATCTGCTCGATGGAACCCAGAAAATACTCGGAAATAAACTCTGGCTTCCATCCAAGTGGGGACTCGCCGGGGGCCCAAAATCTATATGCTGCAGCCGTTCCTGTCGCTCGCAGGTGCCGATGCACTCCAGAATTCGATTCTACGTGAAATATCCACCCAGAAAGCAAATACGCCCATCCAAAACGAGATAAAACTATAATTTAATTAAAGTGTATATACATTCCGAAAATCGAAATTTAAATTTTTTCTATCTGTCGTACGATTTCGCTGAAACTCTGCTATCCGTCTAAGTCAATGGTGTACTTTTTGGGAAAAATATCTATTTTCGCCTCAGGTGACGGAATATTTTTTTTTTCTGTGGAAATGCATATGGTTCCTCTCGGTCGGATGCAGACGTTCGCGAAAAAAATCGTAGCGTCGCTCCCCAGCTAGCTAGCCACCCGCGGTTTTCACGGCACCCAAGCTGAAGGATGGTTCCATCACATATCCGAAAATCAAGTTGGAACCTCTACTGCCGCCCGCCCTACGTCTTGCAAAATATCGGAAAAATTTCACTCAGTCGGGCGCTCTGGCAGCCATCGGTTCTGGGGCCCCCTCCGGACCTCTTCTATACTCACTTCGGTGGGCTACGATCGCCCACTTGCTGAATACAATCGAGAATATAATACCACTGTACTCGGTCGGACGATCTGGCAGCCATCGCCGCTGGGGCCCCCTCCGGACCTCTTGTGTACTCACTTCGGTGAGCTGCGATAGTCCATCTGCTCGATGGAACCCAGAAAATACTCGGAAATAAACTCTGGCTTCCATCCAAGTGGGGACTCGCCGGGGGCCCAAAATCTTTATGCTGCAGCCGTCCCTGTCGCTCGCAGGTGCCGATGCACTCCAGAATTCGATTATACGTGAAATATGCAGCCAGAAAGCAAATACGCCCATCCAAAACGAGATAAAACTATAATTTAATTAAAGTGTATATACACACAACCAAACTTATATGGAATCACTCAGGATTTGTGACTAAAATATTTTGTAGGGAAAAAACTTGGTATGCTTGTCGAAGATAAAGGTTTTTGCTGTAAAAATAAACATGATAACAAAAAATAAACGACTGCATATTATAATAATCTTTTAAATTTTGTATTCAGTAGTAAAATCACTTTAATCCGGTAATTTTGTTTCGGTCCAAAGAAGATAATAATGCCTTATGTTGGACTAACAGATGTGCAGAGAGGAAAAATTGTTGCTCTCGTTGAACAAGGAATGCCCCAAAGAGACGTAGCAGAGGTGGTAGGCGTTACCCAGGGTCTTGTATCAAAAACGTATGCAAGGTATCTGGAATTAGGAACTCTCAAGAATAGGCCTAGACAAAGTCGTCCAAGAGTTACAACTGAACAACAGGACCGCTTTGTGTGCCAAATTGCTAGAAGAAATCCAAATATTTCTCATCCAGAGCTGAAAAGACAACTTCTGGAAGCTACAGGTGTAAATGTTTCAGTTGAAACTATACGAAAAAGACTTCGTGCTCGAGGGTTGTACAGCAGGAGACAGTTACGGGTTCCAGAGTTGTCCAGGCAAAACAAAACTGACCGGCTAAATTGGTGCCTTCAACATCAAAACTGGACAATTGAAAATTGGCAAAATGTTCTCTTTTCAGATGAGAGCAGAATTGGCCTTAGATCAGATGATCGTCGAATTCGGGTTCTCAGAGCTCCAGGAAGACAAGCTAGACTCCAGGCTGCCAGATCTATCCCAAAATATAAAGGAGGAACCGTAATGTTTAGGGGAGGTATTATGATGGGAGCAAAAACTCCTTTACTACCACTCGAACAAACTTTAACCGGTCGGAGGTATGTTGATTTGGTGTTAGAGCCGGTAGTTAGGCCTTGGCGAGGTGCAGTTGGGGATAATTTTATCTTTATGCAAGATAATGCACCTCCTCATACTAGCAGAGTGGCTCGAGAATTTCTGGAAACGGAAGGTGTCACAATTTTAGACTGGCCTGCATGTTCACCCGACTTAAATCCAATTGAAAACTTGTGGGACCAGCTTAAAAGAAGGATTAGAGCTCGTCGGGACAATCCAGGAAATATCGGACAGCTCATTCAAGCAGCGTTAGGAGAATGGGAAAACATACCACAAGAAAATGTTGCCAATTTAATCAGAAGCGTGCCAGCGCGAATTGAAGCTTGCATAAGGGCTAGAGGTGGCAATACGGATTATTAAAATTAATAATTTTATATTTTTTATCGTTTTTTACTGGTTAATTTTACTATTATCAATTTTCAGAAACCTAAAAAAAAACACTTTGTTTCTTTTGTCAATTATAATTAATTCTTTAATTCGTATGTGAAAATTTTTTGATTAAAATATTGGGTAAAGAATGACTTTTATTTCTAAATAAATAATTTTCATATATTCCATACATAATAAAAAATATTAGGTGATTCCATATAAGTTTGGTTGTGTGTACACTGTACATGCCGAAAATCGAAATTTAAGTTTTTTCTATCTGTCGTACGATTTCGCTGAAACTCTGCTATCCGTCTAAGTCGATGGTGTACTTTTCGGGAAAAATATCCATTTTCGCCTCAGGTGACGGAATATATTTTTTTTCTGTGAAAATGCATATGGTACCTCTAGGTCGGATGCAGACGTTTGTGCCGTAAAATTACCTTTACGAGGCTACTTTACGTACCATGGTGCGAACGGCAGCTCTTGTGTCGGAGGCTCGGAGTCCTTGCCTTAAGCAGTTGTACACTTTTTTGATGTCTTGGACGCCACCTATTTTAAATGGTTAAAAAACTTAATACTTACAAAGCGCTTTAAAATAGGAAAACCGCTTGCTTCTAAAGATGGTAACAAATCGTCTTGCAGTACAATGAGCAACAATAAAACACAGATATGTAAAACAACAATTGGGATTAATTTATTAGGATCACCATACTGGCTTCCACAACGAGATCAAATATTGCAATCAGTAACTAAATCAAATATTAAAGTAAAAAATTATACACTCATGGGAAGACCTAAAGGGTTTTTACTCGCCTGGTAACTGGTTATCACATATAGTTTATGAAAAGGGGAAAAGAGAAAAGTTCTAGAACCTTCATACTTGTATGGTCATAATACCTAGATTCTTTCTAAAGGTTACCAAGGTGGTATTACAAATTTAAAGTTAGTTTTAAAGTGAAATTTACGGTGTTAAGGTTATAAAGAAATTAAAAATTATCACAATACACTGGCCTTATTTCCCAAATGTTCCAAATCCCATGTGGTTTCTGCTTCAAATTAATAGGCACCCTGCCTCCAGTCTGGTGGACCCGAACAGTACAAGACAGCACATATTTACAGCTTACAGGCCATGTGGTCTCTCAATCGAAGATCTAATTTCAACAGGTGGTCAAAAGGAATATGAATATGTAACGCCTGTTACATATTCAAGAATAAACGCTTCGATAGAAGCAAAAGGAAAATTGCAACTAAACTCTAAAAAAAACCCTAAAAATCGAAACAGCGAATCAGATATCTGGTTAAATCAAATCGCAAATATATCCTACCTCATTGGTTGTCTGGTGCTACCATCTCAAATAAAATACAAAGGAATGAGGCCTCATGTGCAAATCTAAAAAATGAAATTGCACATGTTGGAGAAAATTGAGGTTATAAAAAAATTAAGGACACAAAGAAAATAATTAAAGAAATCTTACCATCAAAGAGATGAGGACGCTCTACTACCCCTGAGGTGCCAACTACAGTTGGGGCGGCGGACCTGTTCAAATCACATAATAGTGGGCCCCTTTTAGACCGCGACTTCCACCTTCAAGAGTGATATTAAATGAAGTGACCTAAAGTCAAAATTCTTCGAAAAAGGTCAAGATCAAATGACAGGTGAACTGTCATGTCAAAAAATAAATTGGTACGTTCAGACAATTGATGAAAGTAATCTCAGTTCGATAAAATGACAAAACCAAACCAACTTGACATGTGGAAAACTAATAGCAGTTTACCCTGCATAATATGCAATTTAAAAACAAATAATGGCATACCAATTTATCGAATGGTGAAAAGTGCAATATCATCAATGTTCTAGAGTGAACTAACCAAGGTTCAAATGGAACAACTCAACGAACATACTATAAGCCAAATGAACTACTGACCGGTTATCATAAATGAACATAACCCCAAATTTTGACAATGAAAATATTTAAATATTCAGATATCTACTTCGTTCGAGTTAATTAATAATGAAAGGAATGAAGAATGTACAAAAAAAATATTCATGTTGGACCGTGGCCTGTAAAACATGAACCTCTGCACCAAAGCACTAACCTTAAAATCCACAGAAAACATAGAAAGGTAATGTAGAAAAATATCTTACACAAAACCATGTAGCATCCTCTAAATTTACATCTATAGCAAAAATGAATGCTACATTTACCCCTCTCCGAAAAAAAATAGACTATCCCAATAGGCTATTTGTAAAACTGTACCCTCTCATCATCACAAAAATAAATTTGGCTTGATAACTGCGCGTATCACACGTCCTTTCGGAAGACAATATTGGTAAAATCAATTCAGGAAAATGTCAAAATAGGTAAAAAAATGTCAAAATCGGTAAACGTCAAAATCGATAAAAATATGCCAGATTCTTGTAGAAATGTGTTAAATTTGGTAAAGGTTGCCAAAATTACCAGCAAGATGAGATGTACTACAGACTTCACAAACTTGTCTAAACAATACAAAATGTCAAATATTACAAAATATACAATAATCCAGCTAATTTGGATATACCAAAGAAAATAGACATATTGTCATGCCATAAGAAATAATCAAAGGACAATCTTATTAGTCGTGCTAACAATCAACATAAATGTCATAACAAAGCCGTATTCGAGACATCTTTATGTCATTATCAGACAACATCTAGTCTACTTACTCATGAACCACTAGATTGAATCAAACGATTCAACAAAAAAAATCATCAAATTTCGGCAAATCATCATCAGGCCAAATACCCACTGCAAATCACGAGTGAAAGAGAAGAATACCCACCAGACTCTAAAGTGGTAAACTAGAAATAAGACTTATATATAGCCAGGATTGTGCTTTTCCAAGTTGCATGAAAAACCCTCGTGTACTGGCCTCACTTCACCAATCGAACGGATACACTCTCTAACTCCCGAAAAACACACGAATACCCACCCAACAATGAGCCTCCGAAAGGTGGAAAACCAAACAGAATTGGTGACCCAGATGTCCACCAACAAAAGGGGATAAAATATAGTTTCCATCAAACTAAAAAAATGCATGACGCATTACCATAAGTTCCAAAAAATTCTAGAATAGGGTGTTCTGTAATGTGGCACTGCAATCAGCCTCTCGCACAAAATAGCCTAAAAAGGAGCTCAGGCAAGACACACTAGAACCACCCAGCTATGTGTAGCATCGCGATAGATTACTACGCCAAAGTGAATACCCCGCAATGTTTGCCCTTCCAGTCAGGTGTGCTTAAACGTGTTCAAGCACTTTTGTACGAAATCTGATGGCACCCAACACACCACAGCCTGTATAAACCAAACAAAAAACTTATGGGACGTAACACCTTAAGTATTACCCAAATGTACTTATCTACCAAGAGACAAATACCCAAAAATATTTCCAGCACTTGGAAATAAAAAACTCTATAAAAACCAAACGACCCAAATTATATATTGTCAGTTAACACTAAACTGAACAAACCGTACTAAAATATCCATATTTTAGAAGTTCCTCAAAAATCAATTATAATATTCATTATAGCATTGATTATAGTTTTCATTATAGTATTGATTATAGTTTTCATTATAATCTTCATTACAGTATTGATTATAGTTTGCTAAAGAAAGATACCAAAATAACTTAATATGCAACGCACTGTGCATTTAATCCAAATAAACCTAGCACTTTAGGTACACTAAACCAAAAATTTGTCCGCGACAAAAACTAAACATACCGTGATCGGTAGTAAATTTTGAATATGGTCAATATTCAAAACATAAGATACGCCATGTATCATCAATAAATCCAAAATAACTCTTGTCATACTAAAGGTCTATAATCTAAAAAACATAGATTCATAGAAACATCTAGTTCTATAATCTAAAAAAATATAGATTCATAGATACATCCAGCTATATACTATAGCATTGTACTTACAGTACATCAAAGTACCGTACAGTACACAGATTGATAGATAGATAGGGTCGTCACCCTCCACATCAAATCCAAAAAATTGACAAGAGGTTAGCAAACTATAAAAAATATGACTCAATAAAATTTAATCCTGATCTGAACTTTCAGAATCAGAACTACCTGAAATAGGAGTGTTAAAAGGTTTCAGATCTTTGATATGCCACTTTCCAACTATAGAACCATCAATATTTTCTAAATCATATACTAGATTAGAAAACTTTTTACGTACAATACACTGAATATATTTGGGGACCAACTTTGCTGTGAACTTATCTACTGCACTAGAAAGAATTTTATTTCGACGCCAGACATGGTCGCCGACCTGAAAAGAAATATCACGCTTTCTAAGATTATACGCTCGAGAATTGCGCTCATACGCTCTATGAATCTTACTTCTAACTTCTACAAAAATATCCTTCAAACACTTCAAATTTTCAGCATAAGCACCCCGATCGCCCGGAATTATTTCAGCGTCGACACTGACGTCTAAATTCATATCGTTATAATAATTTCCTGACAATGGAACGTGCCTACCAAAAACCAAAAATGCTGGAGTAAAACCTGTAACTTCGTGCTTAGAAGTATTAATAGCTTGTTGAATCTTAGAAATTTGTTTATCCCAATTATCATGAGTATCTATATAACACCTAATAGCTGTACCAATCGTCCTATTGTTTCGCTCTACAAAATTACCCTGGGGAGAATAAACCGGATTGAATCTAATATTAAAACTGTACATGTCACTTAAATTTTTAAAAGTTTTCGACGTGAATTGAGAACCGTTATCTGCTATCAAAAGAGATGGAGGACCATGTACTTGAAAAACTTTATTCTCCAATGCATCTTCAACGTATTGAGATTTTGAACTTCTTAAGGGAAAAAGCATGGTATACTTAGTAAACCAGCAAGCTACTACCAAAAGCCATTTATTTCCTTTCTTTGACCGTGGAAGAGGTCCAATTAAATCCACTGCTATGACTTGAAAAGGATAGCTTACTTGTTTTTCTTTACCCATTAATCCCATCGGAGAAGTGTTGGGGGCTTTTTGAGCTCCACATACTAAACAAGTTCTGACAAATCTGAGAACGTCTTGACGCATTTTTGGCCAATAATATTGTTCTTGTAAACGATGAAATGTTTTATAAAAGCCAAAATGACCACAATTAGGAGGACTATGACAAGAATCTATGATTTCTTCTCTTTGCGGCTTAGGAACCAAGTATTTCCATTCTGGAAGATTAATTTTCATAGCAAGAGAATTTGGGATAAATTTATAAACAAAAATCGTTTTCAACTTTCCATAGCGGGTAACTCTCTGGAGTATCTAAAATTTTCTGACGTAAATTATCGTACCATGGATCAATACGATCAACATCGAGTGCACCAACAACGATTTCCTCTAAAATACTGGAATTTGAACAATTATCTTCAGTTGCTTCATTACTTGGAATACGCGACAACGCGTCTGGAACGGCATTTTGAGCACCTTTTCTGTGTACTAAATCAAATGCATGCTGTCTAAGACGAACTGCCCATCGAGCTAGTTTTCCACTAGGATTTTTAATTGAATTAAGCCATAATAAACTGTAATGGTCGGTAATGACCGTAAAAGGAACACCTTCAATAAATCCTCGGAACTTTTCAATATTAAACAGCACACCAAGACATTCTTTTTCTACCACAGAATAATGTCGCTCAGCTCTGGATAAAGATCGGCTGGCATAAGCAATTACTCGCTCTTCCCCATCTATAATTTGCGATAAAACTCCGCCTAATCCAGTATTTGATGCATCGCTAGAAATATAGAAACGTTGTGTAAAGTCTGGCTGTGATAAGATAGGAGCAGATACTAGAAGTTGCTTAATTTTGACAAACGATTCCTCTGCAGCACTATTCCACTGTATAGGCTGTCCTTTTTTTCTTCCTTTCAACAAATCGTTAATAGGAGACATTAATGTAGAAAAATCCTTGATGAATCTTCTGTACCATGAACAAAGTCCAACAAAACGCTTTACTTCAGTAGTGTGCCTTGGTCTAGGATAATTTATCATTGACTCAATCTTTTGTGGTTCTGTACGCAAAGAATTCGAACCCACGATATAACCCAAGAATTTCAAAGAAGTTTTAAAGAAATCACATTTTTCCAAATTGATGGTTAAACCTGCATCTTTCAGTTTTTCTTTAACTTCCGTCAACAACCTTATATGTGAATCAAAATCCTCAGATACCACCAAGATATCATCAAGATAAGTAAAAACATTGGGCTCATAACGAGGACCAAATATAGCATCCACGAGGCGCTGTTGCGTCTGTGCGGCATTTCCAAGACCAAAAGGCATTGTAACGAACTGAAATAAACCTCTGCCCACTACAGCAAAAGCGGTTTTCTCCTTTGATGACTCATCTAAAGGAATTTGCCAAAAAGCTTTTCGAAGATCTATAGATGAAATATATTTAGCATGACGAAGTGAAGACAAAATTCTATCGATGTTATGCATAGGATAACAATCAGGTTTCGTGACATCATTGATAGCACGTCCATCAAAGCAAAGACGGTATGATCCATTTGGTTTCTTGACCAACAAAACAGACGAACACCATGGACTCTTAGATGGCTCAACTACACCTAATTGTATCATTTCGTCTAGCTCTTCATTCAAAATTTTTGACATATATGGAGACATAGAAAAAGGTCTCTTTTTAAAAGGAATCGCGTCACCAGTATCAATAGTTAAAGTAATTTTATTAGTACGTCCTAACTTATCCTTACAACAAATTTCGTTAAAAGAAGATATGACTTTATCTGCTCTCAAACGTTCTAACCTAGAAAGATCGTCCAAAGAATTCAACTGAGGATAAAATCCACTTAAAGAATGATTATTTTCATTATTCAACACATTAAGTTCAAATTTACTATTCATGGATTGTACATGCCATGAATTATCACTGAAATTTACCAAAATATTAAATTTTTTTGCAAAGTCGCACCCAAATATAAATGCATGTGGCAAAGAAGGTACCACTAAAGCATTAACAAGTGAACAATTATTATCAATAACAATTGGCAAATCAACTGTGCCTTTAACACATTGTGCCTTACCATCTGCGGTACAAATACTTTTAACCTGGGTTTGGCATATCTTAAGACCTGTTTGTTCTAAAACCTTTAAACCTCCCGATCCAACAACGGAACTAGTAGCACCCGAATCTAATAAAACGGAAATGTCCACATCAAGTAACTTAACATTAATATAAGGTCGGTTATCCAAATGTTTATTAACGAACAGAGGTGAAACATGATTGTTTGAAGATGAAACCTTATTAAAAGAAGTTTTATTATGCTTAAAAAATTCAGAAACTCTTCTCAACCAGTTATCCCAATCAGTCTGGTTAAAATATGTTTTCTTTACTATATCTTTATTAGTACTCAACAAATTTAAAGAATGTGAATTAGAATTATAAAATGTTTGTGATTTTAAAAATGATCTGTTTGAATTGTAAAAAATATTATTAGCGACACTTCCCTTTTTAGTTTTTTGTACACTTGGGACAAGTAGAAGTCTTTACGTTAGCCTCACCACATTTAAAACAAAATATGCTTCTAGGAGCACTACAATTTAAAAAAGTATGATTAGGTAATCTACAGCTCCAACAAACCACTGAAGCTTTAACGCTATCATTATTTTTACCTTTGTTATCATTCTTATTATTATCTTGTCTAGAACCTGACTGATTATGAGAACTCCGAGGGTTATTCTTAAAATTTCTTTTAAATTTATTATTATTAGAATTTCCACTAATTTCAGGATTCTTACGAAAATTTCTAGCCTGATCAATACCAGCTACTTCATCTCTAGGTCTACTCTTATCCTGCATATAATCTGACTCTTCCAATTTACGACAAAGTTCTGAAAGCTTAGAAACAGTATCAATATCGACCAAAGCTAGTCGATTAATAAAATCAGGTAAAATATTTTTTTTGATATGTTTGACCTTAGAGGCTTTAGCAGGGGGTCTTGATAGTCTAGCAAAAAGAGCTTCTAAATGTGCTATAAAAACAACTGTTGACTCATGTTTCTTTTGTTTCCTTCTTTTAATTTGTTCCCACAAATCATCATCTATATCATCATGCAAAAAATCCTTTTTTATTTTAAAATCAAAGAGTCCCAATCATTAATTGAAGATTTTATACTCCGATACCAAACAAATGCATCACCGGTAAAAAATTCGGCAGCAGAATTAAATAAATCACGAGATGAAACATTACGGGCTTGAGCTAACTCGGTTAATCTTTCTATAAAAGGATATAGTTTCTTAGAGTCGCCATTAAAATTAACTTGCCATTCACTTATAGGAATATTACGACTGGCACAATGTACAACCGGAGCTGCTACGTTAATAATTGGAGCAGTAGGAACTGAAGGTTCCGGATCCTGTCCAGGTTCGATTTTATCAAATAAGTCTGACTCTAACAATAAACAATTGGCACTTATATCCTGAATATAAGAAAAGATTTCAGCTGCTTGTTGTTCATCTTCCGGTATAGGAATTCTTTTTGCCCTACCAGAAACGTGAGCTAAATGCGATTTAACCCTACCAAAAGCTGAATCATTAGCATTTCCTTCGAATTCATCTATAACCTTTTGAATTGAATCTAAACTTCGTTGAATACCAAGTTTCTCTTCATCGAAAGTTAAAGTACAAATTTCTAAATTAATATCCCTTCCGGGTTGAGCTTGTTCTCTTTTTTGAATTCGAGAAAATATTTTTCGCTTTTCCGCAACTGTACGTTGTGAAGTTAAAAGCCGAATCTTCAATTCATAATCTAACTCATACTCTAATAAGTGATTGGGTTGAAATTTAAAAATATCCATGATGATAAAAGTTTAAATTTAAAAATGTCTATAAAAAACAATAATTCAATTCAAAATATTTGATTCATTAGCTCATCTATCGATGGTAAATAAAAAAATATTAATCAGAAGCCGAACCAAAATATTTGTTTCACCCTGTATATTAAGTCACAAAATCTAACTGTACTATATTCTTATAGAATATGTATGCAGTAAAATTTTACCAAAAAATTAAAATCACTAGTCCATAAAAGCATCAAAGTCCAAGAGGTCACCTAGGTATATACACCCTGTATAAAAATTTTCAAAGTTCAAATCAATACTTCAGTTCAAAACCAAAAGTATCAAAGTGTATTAAAATTAAAAAAAAATATTTCAAAATGTAATCACACTGTATATCAAAAATACTCTACCACCCTGTATAAAAAAAATATATGTCAGAGTTCAAAGTTATTCAGAACTTACTAAAGTACAGCATACTAGTATGATTTGACAAAGTCTTTACAGGTAAAATTTTAGATAAAAAATTACACCTTGTTTAATGAAAATTAAAGAAAATGTTTTTTTTTGATAAACCTTTCTTTGACATCTTGGTCAACCTCAACCTTGAATAATGTCTATGGATTGTGCTGAAGCATCACTGTCTAATAGACAATGTGAATTAACACAAAAGATAATTAATTAAAATTAACCGACTCATAAAAATGTAAGAAACAAGATGGTCTTACTCAGCTTTATAAATATTGACACACCCTGTATATGGGTTTGTAAAAAATCTCACTAAAAAACTTCAAAGTTCAACTAAAAAGTAATGTGTCTATAACTATATCGTCCAATGAGGGTTTTTAAGAAATAAAAGAACTCGGTGTCTTTGACACAGTGAGTCTATAAAAAAATAATCCTTATTAGGCCAACCATATATGTGTTCTGTATATTTTTAACAATATACTTAAATAAGAATGTACTGATCAGTGAAATTTAAGAACTTGAAACATAATGGATCCAGATAAAATCACCAACTATCAAAAATATTTTATTGTTACTCGTGCACTAGTCTGCTAAATATGTTCAAAAAAGTGTACTATGCCCCACGTTCAAAGGCGCTACTTTATGTGCCGTAAAATTACCTTTACAAGGCAACTTTACGTACCATGGTGTGAACGGCAGCTCTTGTGTCGGAGGCTCGGAGTCCTTGCCTTAAGCAGTTGTACACTTTTTTGATGTCTTGGACGCCACCTATTTTAAATGGTTAAAAAACTTAATACTTACAAAGCGCTTTAAAATAGGAAAACCGCTTGCTTCTAAAGATGGTAACAAATCGTCTTGCAGTACAATGAGCAACAATAAAACACAGATATGTAAAACAACAATTGGGATTAATTTATTAGGATCACCATACTGGCTTCCACAACGAGATCAAATATTGCAATCAGTAACTAAATCAAATATTAAAGTAAAAAATTATACACTCATGGGAAGACCTGAAGGGTTTTTACTCGCCTGGTAACTGGTTATCACATATAGTTTATGAAAAGGGGAAAAGAGAATGTTCTAGAACCTTCATACTTGTATGGTCATAATACCTAGATTCTTTCTAAAGGTTACCAAGGTGGTATTACAAATTTAAAGTTAGTTTTAAAGTGAAATTTACGGTGTTAAGGTTATAAAGAAATTAAAAATTATCACAATACACTGGCCTTATTTCCCAGATGTTCCAAATCCCATGTGGTTTCTGCTTCAAATTAATAGGCACCCTGCCTCCAGTCTGGTGGACCCGAACAGTACAAGACAGCACACATTTACAGCTTACAGGCCATGTGGTCTCTCAATCGAAGATCTAATTTCAACACGTGGTCAAAAGGAATATGAATATGTAACGCCTGTTACATATTCAAGAATAAACGCTTCGATAGAAGCAAAAGGAAAATTGCAACTAAACTCTAAAAAAAAACCCTAAAAATCGAAACAGCGAATCAGATATCTGGTTAAATCAAATCGCAAATATATCCTACCTCATTGGTTGTCTGGTGCTACCATCTCAAATAAAATACAAAGGAATGAGGCCTCATGTGCAAATCTAAAAAATGAAATTGCACATGTTGGAGAAAATTGAGGTTATAAAAAAATTAAGGACACAAAGAAAATAATTAAAGAAATCTTACCATCAAAGAGATGAGGACGCTCTACTAACCCTGAGGTGCCAACTACAGTTGGGGCGGCGGACCTGTTCAAATCACATAATAGTGGGCCCCTTTTAGACCGCGACTTCCACCTTCAAGAGTGATCTTAAATGAAGTGACCTAAAGTCAAAATTCTTCGAAAAAGGTCAAGATCAAATGACAGGTGAACTGTCATGTCAAAAAATAAATTGGTACGTTCAGACAATTGATGAAAGTAATCTCAGTTCGATAAAATGACAAAACCAAACCAACTTGACATGTGGAAAACTAATAGCAGTTTACCCTGCATAATATGCAATTTAAAAACAAATAATGGCATACCAATTTATCGAATGGTGAAAAGTGCAATATCATCAATCTTCTAGAGTGAACTAACCAAAGTTCAAATGGAACAACTCAACGAACATACTATAAGCCAAATGAACTACTGACCGGTTATCATAAATGAACATAACCCCAAATTTTGACAATGAAAATATTTAAATATTCAGATATCTACTTCGTTCGAGTTAATTAATAATGAAAAGAATGAAGAATGTACAAAAAAAATATTCATGTTAGGACCGTGGCCTGTAAAACATGAACCTCTGCACCAAAGCACTAAACTTAAAATCCACAGAAAACATAGAAAGGTAATGTAGAAAAATATCTTACACAAAACCATATAGCATCCTCTAAATATACATCTATAGCCAAAATGAATGCTACACGTTCGCAAAAAAAATCGTAGCGTCGCTCCCCAGCTAGCTAGGCACCCGCGGTTTTCATGGCACGCAAGCTGAAGGATGGTTCCATCACATATCCGAAAATCAAGTTGGAACCTCTACTGCCGCCCGCCCTACGTCTAGCAAAAAATCGGAAAAATTTCACTCGGTCGGGCGCTCTGGCAGCCATCGCCGCTGGGGCCCCCTCCGGACCTCTTGTGTACTCACTTCGGTGAGCTGCGATGGTCCATCTGCTCGATGGAACCCAGAAAATACTCGGAAATAAACTCTGGCTTCCATCCAAGTGGGGACTCGCCGGGGGCCCAAAATCTTTATGCTGCAGCCGTCCCTGTCGCTCGCAGGTGCCGATGCACTCCAGAATTCGATTATACGTGAAATATCCAGCCAGAAAGCAAATACGCCCATCCAAAACGAGATAAAACTATAATTTAATTAAAGTGTATATACATGCCGAAAATCGAAATTTAAATTTTTAAATCTGTCGTACGATTTCGCTGAAACTCTGCTATCCGCCTAAGTCGATGGTGTACTTTGCGGGAAAAATATTTATTTTCGCCTCAGGTGACGGAATATATTTTTTTTCTGTGAAAATTCATATGGTACCTCTCGGTCGGATGCAGACGTTCGCGAAAAAAACGTAGCGTCGCTCCCCAGCTAGCTAGCCACCCGCATACCTCTAGGGGCGCCGTTCTACACGAATCCGCTTTCAAAACACTGATATTATTTACAGGAACTCGCATGGAAGTGAGTTTTTCAGAATCTCTCCGAGTAACCCAATGCCGAAGCAGTGGATGTTCGAATTCTTGGCAATTTTACGAATGTAGTGGATAAAATTAATAAGGATTTCGTAAGAACTGGTCGTTATCTCAATTTTGCATTATTCGAACAAAACGAATAATGAAGTCGTGCAAGCAAATACTTTATTTAGTCTACTGAATTATTAACAATTTTAAATTTTGATTATTGCGGGTGACGGATGAAAATATTCATTGGTGAAATGGCATTGTAAACAATGCTTCCTTAATTTTATGTCTGGTGGAAAAGTTGCCTCCGTGGTTTCTTCATTTGAACATGGTACAATTTTCGACAAATCTTTCAAAATTACAGTTGACATTTCAATTTCCTTCTTCCATTTTTACGAATTTAGGCGGTACCCCATCTAAATTGTAAGTATTTTGCTTTACTACATAAAGTGCAACATTCTGAGTTTCGTTTTCTCCCTAGATGTGAGGCGGTCCAGCGCACGAAAGCAGTGCAATAAGTGCCAGTCGTTATTCCATATGCAACAGCAACATGGGGTATTGAAGAAACGGCCGCAACAGCTCAATGAGGACATTTTTGATGCCGTAGCAGAAGGTTTGGCCCGGCTGGAGGAAAGGGCGGTTTCGGTGGGGAATGTGGTGAAAGCTGCATTACAGGTGGCCGTTCGGAGTCATTATGGGCCAAGCAGGGGTGCTCAACTACTCGCCACCTATAGTATGGTGGTTCGATCTCATCTAAGATTGTTCCACTTATGTTACAACGCAGAGATGCGTCAAATTGAAAGAATCTTAGGTGAGATCGAAGCACCGCAACCGGTACTCGAGGAGGTACTTGAAGAACCTTACCTGGCCGATAATGACTTCGCGGATATGCAAAGCGAGCAGTTGCCACCTTCCCCTCCTCAACCGCCTCCGGCCAAACGTCGCACAGTGGGGCAAGGAGATACTAAAGTTGGAATTAACTACAAAATCCAAATCAGGATAATTCATTCATTTTTATGATTTTTGTATAGTACTGACAACGGTGCATTAGAATCCTAATAGAGCAAGTTATAAAAGTAGGTCACCATCCCACTAACCGCAGTCGAAATCAGTGATTCGAAGAGAGTAGACATAAACGGGATTTCCTTTAATTTAACTAAGGAATCAAATAACGTATCGTCCTTCAACCTTCTTTATTTAAAGCAAAATTATCGCCAACGCGTTTCGGTCAAAAGACCATCATCAGGGTCGACCTGCAGCAAACAATAATATCCATACAGTATATTGTAAAGTGACAATAAAAGAGAAACAAAATTATACAACTGAATATAAGAAAAACTTATTTTGAATTATACAAAGGAGAGAAAGAATTTAGATAATATTATATTACTTACATGCAGGAAAAATCTAATCCACATAGAACAATCAAGACACACAAATCATTATAAGTCAGCTTAAAATACAAATAAAACGTAAAAACATTTCAATTTAACAATCTAAACCACGTCTCGCGGAGCCGTGAGAAGCAACTGCCTAAAATATAAAATATGCTTCGCGGTAGGAGTAAAACGATATATTTTATGTATCATTATAAAAAATTCAAACTGATAAGATTCGTCATCAAGGAAAGGTTGACTGATGGGCTAAAAACTATTATTTAAAAAAACTAACCAACCTAGCATAGGTCCTGAAAACATTTGAGGAAGGTTCATTTAGATTGACAATATTTGGGGTAGACTGGAAGACAGCAATTTCAATGTTTTCTAAAACATTAAGTTTTAGACTTTTATTATGTGTCTGAAGGACCTTGAAGTTAGTTAAAGGATCGAAAGAATGGTTTTCCAATTTTAAGTGGGTACCAAAACTAGATTTATTATCATGAACAAGCCTTTGTGATCTCAAATGTTCTTTAATTCGTTTATCAAAGGTTCTACCCGTTTGTCCGACATACTCCGCGGAACAAGAACCACATTGTAACCTGTAAACCCCACTTTTATTCAAATTATTGACTTTGTCCTTAAGGTGTGAAAAAATTGAAGAAATCGTATTGTTAGACTTAAAGGAAATAAACAGATTTTTATTCAGACTTTTTAACATTCTAGCGCAAGTGACAGAAATATGACCAAGAAAAGGTAGTGAAATAAAAGTTTTATTAGAAAGTTTCTCCTCATTAACAAATTTGACATAACAGTTATCAGAAAATCTTTGTCTATCTTTTTTAAAAAAAAATATTTTATTAATGACATGCAAAGGAAAACCATTTCTTAATGCCATCTGAAAAATAATATTTTTCTCCAAAACAAAATTAGCTGTGCTGAGGGGAATAGAAAAAAGTCTATGAAACAAGGAGTGTAAAGCGGCTAATTTTTGAGAAACATGGTGTTGAGAGTCCCAGGGAATCATGTGATCTGTTTGAGTAGGCTTACGAAAAATTTTAAAGCCGATGCTATTATTATTTTTTTTGAAAAGCGTGAGGTCTAAGAAGTTAATCTGTTCATTCTCCTCCAATTCCATAGTAAACTTAATTTGTGAATGAAGACTTATTAGAAACTCAAAAAATACATTCAATTCTTCTCGTGTCCCAGTCCAACCTACCAAAATATCGTCCACATATCTATACCAAAATTTAATCTTATTAAGAAGGTCAAAATTGGAGTTGAAAATACAATTATTCTCAAAATTATTCATAAAAAACTATAAGAGGTGAAAGGCAAGAGCCCATCGGGAGACCATCCACCGGTTGGTAAAAAATATCATTAAATTTGAAGAAATCTGCCCCCAAACACTTCTTCAACAACAAGCAAATAACCCTAATTTGTTCCAGTGAAAACTTTTTATTATTAAGTAATATTTTTTCAATGATTCTGTAACTCTGTGACCTTGGAATACTCGGAAACAAATTTACTACGTCAAAGGATACAAAAATAAGGTTATGTGGGATAATAATGTTTTTTAATTTATTTACTAAATCTGTGGAATTTTTAACACTTCTCTCAAACTGCAAGGTCAAATTATTTCTAAAAAAATTATTCAACCAAATCGCCAAGTAATACGCAGGTGACTGAATTAAAGAAACTACTGGGCGTATGGGGTTTGTTAGCTTATGTATTTTAACCATCCCATATAAAAGTGGTATACTGGGGTTCATAGGTATGAAAATCTTACCGGCCCCAAGGGCCCCAATCGTCTCTTCCCTCTGCGAGATTAGTCTCTTTAAATTGTCCGTATATACCGGGCACGGATCCCTATTTAAAGTCAAAAAGGAGTTACCACTCTTTAGAAAATCAGAAACTTTGTCTAAATAAGAAAGTCTATTCAAAATGACCATACAATTACCCTTATCTGCCTTTCCAAGAATCAAATCAAACTTTTTAATTTTAGTTCTAATGCTACGAATAGTTTTTTTGAAATTACTAGATTTTTGAGATGGTGACAAAAACTTTCTAACATTCAACGAGAAATTACCTCTCACAGCGTCGTTGAAGACATTCGGATTTCTTTGCAATGCTACCTCAACGTCCGAAATAAGACTCTTGACATCTGATTGTGAAAGATCTTCAGATGGGCTAAATTTAAGGCCCTTTTCTAAAAAATTAAGAAATGGTTTTCCTTTGCATGTCATTAATAAAATATTTTTTAAAAAAATAGACAAAGATTTTCTGATAACTGTTATGTCAAATTTGTTAATGAGGAGAAACTTTCTAATAAAACTTTTATTTCACTACCTTTTCTTGGTCATATTTCTGTCACTTGCGCTAGAATGTTAAAAAGTCTGAATAAAAATCTGTTTATTTCCTTTAAGTCTAACAATACGATTTCTTCAATTTTTTCACACCTTAAGGACAAAGTCAATAATTTGAATAAAAGTGGGGTTTACAGGTTACAATGTGGTTCTTGTTCCGCGGAGTATGTCGGACAAACGGGTAGAACCTTTGATAAACGAATTAAAGAACATTTGAGATCACAAAGGCTTGTTCATGATAATAAATCTAGTTTTGGTACCCACTTAAAATTGGAAAACCATTCTTTCGATCCTTTAACTAACTTCAAGGTCCTTCAGACACATAATAAAAGTCTAAAACTTAATGTTTTAGAAAACATTGAAATTGCTGTCTCCCAGTCTACCCCAAATATTGTCAATCTAAATGAACCTTCCTCAAATGTTTTCAGGACCTATGCTAGGTTGGTTAGTTTTTTTAAATAATAGTTTTTAGCCCATCAGTCAACCTTTCCTTGATGACGAATCTTATCAGTTTGAATTTTTTATAATGATACATAAAATATATCGTTTTACTCCTACCGCGAAGCATATTTTATATTTTAGGCAGTTGCTTCCCACGGCTCCGCGAGACGTGGTTTAGATTGTTAAATTGAAATGTTTTTACGTTTTATTTGTATTTTAAGCTGACTTATAATGATTTGTGTGTCTTGATTGTTCTATGTGGATTAGATTTTTCCTGCATGTAAGTAATATAATATTCTAAATTATTTCTCTCCTTTGTATAATTCAAAATAAGTTTTTCTTATATTCAGTTGTATAATTTTGTTTCTCTTTTATTGTCACTTTACAATATACTGTATGGATATTATTGTTTGCTGCAGGTCGACCCTGATGATGGTCTTTTGACCGAAACGCGTTGGCGATAATTTTGCTTTAAATAAAGAAGGTTGAAGGACGATACGTTATTTGATTCCTTAGTTAGCTATGGCCCTTCTGGAGAGTAGTTATGAATTTGTTATTCCTTTAATTTGTTTTATTGCTTTACCTGGTGCTTTTTCGGTAATAAGTGTTGTGCCCAAACCAACCTTTTGTAATGGATCCTTCTACCTCAGGTATGCATTAGATTTTTAAAATAGAATTTACTTATAATATGAATATTTATATATAGATATTGTCATGAATATGCTATTTAATATTAATAAGTCTACTAAATATTTCTCGCCCTGTATGATGGTTGATCGTATAGTTAGCATTTGCTGACTAATCATAAATGATATACGGTGAGAGTTTGGTTTTGCTACGATCGGGGAGTCAAGTCCGGGCCGTGACGGTGTGTGGTGATACTGGGTGGTCGCCCTAAAAGAGCTGAGCCCCACGTAGATCTAATAATGTAAGTATCCCTTAATTCTTTTAATTGTAAGCAAGGTCTTCTAGCAATCCATTTAACTTCTAGCAATTCATTTAACTTCTTCAATTCATGTTCAACTTATTTAACTGTCAATAAATATGTATTTGTTTTGTACTTGTGCCTTTAATTTAAACTCATCTGTTCTACCCCTCAAATAACGGCAATACAACTTAACTAACTCTTAGTAGTAACAAACGCTAAGTCGAAACATGGTGGAGGCGATAAACCCTAAGCCGTGACATGGTGGAGGCGCCGTTTTGTTTCTCGGGACGTCTAATCTCCCTATTAGACGTCGTTACCCTAATGTTTTACTATTTTTCTCTTTGTTTTATTTTTCTCGCACAGCCCCTAAACTTAATTTTTTTTTTTCGATTTTTATAACTTGACTCCAAGCTAGAGGACCTTGTAATTTGCTTACACATTGCTAATTTTTATTTTTTTAATTTTTTTTACTAATCTATTGTTTTCATTGTTTTTTTCTATTTAATCTCTAAAACGCAGAGGCATAAAGAAGTAATATTTCAGCGGATGGCTCGTTTTAACCTCGGCAATTATTATTTGTTATTATTAAATATTTGAACTTTAAGGCCACAACTTTTTGTTAAAAGCATCATGACAAGTGAAAACGTAATTTCCCTATTTAACTTTAATTGAATTATTGCCAACACCTTGCTCTGAACGGAAAAAAACATTTTTCTATGTCATTTGTTCGTCTGAGATTCCAACTTAAATATTCATTAAAACGAATAAGATCGTTTGTATAATATAATCGTATAAATCGGTTGTCCTGCTTTTATGTATACGGTTTTAGATAATTCTATTCTTTTTTAGTATTTTAAGAAGTTCTGATTGGTAGGTTGGTTCATTTAATATATTCACTATAAGAATATGATACAGATATACTCATGCGCATGGAGTATTTCTTGGCACGTACTTCCCCGTCCCCGGTAACGGTTATTGAAAATTTGAATTTTGTTCGGTGGTTAATTGACGCTAATGCATAATACATTTTTATATCTTTAGTTTTTGTTAGATTTAGTGCTTATTATAAGACTTGTTATATCTGCAGTTTGCAAACATGGACAGGTAGGTAACAATAATTGTTATTGGGTACTATTTTTTTAAATGGTGAATATTTTAATGCTAAACCAGAGTATATAATATATAGCTGTATGTATAAACTTTTTTTAGATTTGTAAAACCCTTGATGCCAGTGAGTCAGAGTCTGAACCAAAGATAAAGAAAAAGAAAAAAATGTATAAACAGAAATTTAAGACCGATATGATCGAAATATAAAATAATAGTGTAAATAACTAATAATTATGCATAATTTGCATAATTTTTTTTTTGCGAACTGGTGAATGTGCCAGAATATTTATTTCTCTTTCGGTGTTCTGGCTCGCTTTTATTACTATTCTGTGATATCTATTACGTTTTGAACCGTCAACCTATTACTTTTAATCGAAGACTTCTGGCAACACTGATGCTTAAGTAGGTCAGCGAATTTTGTCACGTATGAAACAAGGCAATAACCCAGCAAGTAGGTAAAATTATTGTTATCATTTCGCAATTATAAATATACTAGTTAACAAATTAATAAACAACGGCATTATTTTAGAACATGAAATGCAAACATATTTTCTGCAGAAACTATCACTTTTCTTTTCAGTAAAACACATTATTCAAAATATTTGGAGAAAAAACGAAATTATTAATCAGAAGCAAAACCTACTCCATTGTATTTTTATTTCTCTTTAAAAATATAGGTCACTTATCTCTAGCACGTCGCCAACGACGTATGTAATTCACTAAATAGATACTTTTGTCACTACAGACATAAGACAAGGAGTACATTATAGAACACTAGTATAATAATAAAAAGTAAATAATAATAATAATCATATTTTTGTATAAGATACAAAAGGAGAAGTCGAAGGCTAGCTTCCTCACTTAACCCAAGAAATTATTTAACATAAATATACCTACAAGGTAAAATTTTGTACTTGAAACGTAGTATACACAAGCAAATTGCGACTACAATAATTATACAATCATTCTGCTGAAATGTAGTTTACCTACAAAGCCTAAAATGCGTGAAAAGCCCACTTAATTTCTGTCATTAAATAAAATAACATATTTTTACTATTGTAGGTATGGAGCAACAAGCTATAGCCACGCAGAATAAAAAGCATATTGTTTCCGCTGCACATATACAGGGTGCATTTTATTTTATGCCTCTACCAATCGTCTAATTTTGGTTATTAAAAGCAAGTAATATTTTTTTTTCAGAGCCGCTGCTAATGTTAATCGTACTTTTATTTTTACAGCTAATTTTCTTACAGGTATGTTATCCATCTACCGCTATATACAGGGTCACTAGCCAAACATTTACAAATAATTTTCTACATTAACGGGTAATGGTATTTAACAAAATGGTATCAAAATAATTTAAATAATAAGCTCGCGAGTTGATTTTTATTTCCTTTGATTATAAAAGTGGTTTTACGGCAGTATGAATTTGATGAAATATGATAATTGAAGTTGAAAGTTTATGTGTAACATGCATGTTGATATATGATTGATGATATATGATTTTTTTATGGGTTTCGGAAAATGAAGCTTGCAGGGTGCTGCACACATTTTCCATGATATATGTTGAAAATAAAACAGGGGAGCATGGAAGATGGTTCATTGTAGGAGCTGAATGTTCGCCATTTTTTTATTGGTTTCGGAAAATAGTGCTTGAAATAGTACTGCTTAAATTATTGATTTGTAATCCAGCGCTCGGTGGGGCACATAGCCCAGAGAATAGCTGTTTAAGCTGAATTTTCAGTACTTTCACAACCCATTTTCTATGATATATAGAAAGTAGGGGGACATGGAAGATGACTCCAATAAGAGAGTTGAATGTCTGCCTATTGCATGTTGTTTGTTGTCAAAATGTGACAATGGAGAGTAGGGAGACATGGAAGATGACTCGATCAGAGTTGAATGCCTGCCTAACCTCGAGAAGAAAAAAGTTGTGTAATTTTGTTCTAGTTATGTCATTTGAATCAAGCCATATAAAGTATATTTTGATACCAATATCTCGAAAATCTATTTTTTTTTATATATACATAATATAGCCCTGATAACTTCAAAAGCGATATAGCGGAGATGATTTTATTTTCAGATCGAAACATTATTTAACGAATTGTCTATTTGTAATTGTACCCATTCCATTACCTGAAACTTAAGACTCATGTAAGAAATACTTTTGAGTTTAACCACGTGGTTTATCTTCTAACTTTCACTCTGTGACCCTCAATGGTTGCAACTAAGTTTTATCGCGATTTTTATTTTGATATAATGTATACACGAGTCCACAAGCAGCATACAAAGATATCTAGATAAACAAATTATTTTAACCTAATTTTTTTTTTTAAACGAGACAATATTATTAAAAATTTGAGTAAAAGTAGGCCTACGTCAAAAGAAACCCTAGGGATCCCCCAATCCACTAAGACCTTATCCACCACCCTACCCTACTAACCTCACTAGATTCATTGGATGATTGCATCGGCACCCATGGCAATGCTGATATGGCGCCTAAAATTAGTATTGTACATGGTCACCCTTGCTTCATTAATAGCTAGTATACCCTTCAATTTTTTTTGTTTAATTTCAATTACTACGAACACGAGCCCCCTTCTTTTTTTATATACTTCTGTAGTAACGATTAAAGTGAACTTTTTCTTTATTTATTTTTTCTTATAAAATCGATTCTATTGTACAGGGTTATCCAACCAAGACTAGACAAGGCGATTTTTTGACTTTTCCTGTACTTTTATAAAAAAACTGAAATAGCCATCTTAAGTCATTTTCTCCCGCGAATTCGAATATCTTCAGCAAAAAACAATTGAACATCAAACAAAAGTACTAGGGGTCACTTTGATATTTTTTCAAATGGGATGCCGTATTTTTAATGAGCTTATCCGATTTCTCATATAAATTTTGATCTAAAATGTTGGATTTTTTTTTTTGATTTTTTTTTTGGACGAACATTTTCCGAATTTAAAACTGAAGAAAAAAGGCGTTTTTGAATTAAAAATCCAACATTTTAGATCAAAATTTATATGAGAAATCGGATAAGCTCATTAAAAATACGGCATCCCATTTAAAAAAATATCAAAGTGACCCCTAGTACTTTTGTTTGATGTTCAATTGTTTTTTGCTGAAGATATTCGAATTCGCGGGAGAAAATGACTTAAGATGGCTATTTCAGTTTTTTTATAAAAGTACAGGAAAAGTCAAAAAATCGCCTTGTCTAGTCTTGGTTGGATAACCCTGTACAAGTCTATGTTTAAAAAATGCTCGTAAAACAGAAATATGATATGGATATATAATGTCCTAAAAAACAATAATTCTTTTTTCTCGTACTGAAATAATATATAAAACGGACATCGAATAAATTGAAAATTTTTAAACTATACCTACCTGTAATTTCTGATTACGCACATTTGATAATATTTGATTTATTATAATGAGCACAAAAAAATTATTTTTTTTTTGGGGGAGAGTTTTTATTAAGTATCTTATATTCAAAACACATTACGAAACATACATAAAAAATTAATATAAAAAATTCTCAATTCTGCATAAATGCAACAGAACTCAATTTTTGTTATTTTTTTGTTTGTAAGTTGAACTGTAACTTTATTTACTAAAATATTTAATTATTTACATATTTATTTATTGATTTATTGATATATCCTTGCTTTATTTACTGAAATATTTAACTGCTAACTTATTTATTTGTTTTTATTAATTCATCCTTAACAATTGGAAATGTTACCTATGAAAAGTATAATTCAGGCATAACCAAAAATTTTGTATTTTTCTTTTACATGTAAACAACCAATCGCCAATGGACCACTGTAGCTGACTTTTACGCCAAGGACGGCCTGTCACCTCCTGACGCATCGCAAGCCGCGAAGTCACCAATCATCAGTATGATGACCAAAGCAAACCTACATCGACAGCGCATACAACAAAAGTCAATTCAAAACAACTCAAGTCAATCCAGAACACACCACGTATTCCATAGGAAGCACATCAGCATTCAATTCCAGGAAAATGGCTGTTAACTATAGAGCTTCAGGTGTCCAAGTGTCCAGGTGCCCAGGCTGGCATCCATCCATAACACTGGTCCTCACCAAGAACCAGAAGATTGCGCAAGGTCATAATGTAGGTACCATACATTGTAACGACAGGTCCGTACTAAGGCAGTTATGTCACTCAGCATATCGCAGTGCAGTTCCTACCGATTGTGATGGTTGTAATAATTTATAACGTTTAATTTTGTATATCACTGAATATTAATGGAAACTTTTAATAATATTTTTTTTTTTATGATATTTTTATTGAAATTTTTATGATTTTACTGTTATTATAAAGTTTCTCACATACTTTGATAATTCTCTCATCGACCTTTGCATACTTTTTTTAGATTTTGATTAAAATTTTTATAACATTACTATTATAGTAAAATATTTTATTTGCATTGATAATTTTCTCATTCACTCTTGGATATTTTTTCTTTTTTTTTTCTTTTTAAGATTTTGACTGGATTTTTATAAAATTACCATTATTGTAAAGTGCTTTGTATTCACTGGTAATTTTCTCATTGACCTTTTTGCTTTATCGCTGGGGTCCAGCTCTTCTACGCGGGGGGAATGTCATGAATATGCTGTTTTAATATTAATAAGTCTACTAAATATTTCTCGCCCTGTATGATGGTTGATCGTATAGTTAGCATTTGCTGACTAATCATAAATGATATACGGTGAGAGTTTGGTTTTGCTACGATCGGGGAGTCAAGTCCGGGCCGTGACGGTGTGTGGTGATACTGGGTGGTCGCCCTAAAAGAGCTGAGCCCCACGTAGATCCAATAATGTAAGTATCCCTTAATTCTTTTAATTGTAAGCAAGGTCTTCTAGCAATCCATTTAACTTTTAGCAATTCATTTAACTTCTTCAATTCATGTTCAACTTATTTAACTGTCAATAAATATGTATTTGTTTTGTACTTGTGCCTTTAATTTAAACTCATCTGTTCTACCCCTCAAATAACGGCAATACAACTTAACTAACTCTTAGTAGTAACAAACGCTAAGTCGAAACATGGTGGAGGCGATAAACCCTAAGCCGTTAAGACAGAATAATGAATAATTTCTCGTCTAACTAAAAGTATTCCATAATTAAATTAACGATATAGTTTGCTATCGAGGCCGATCGAGTTAAGCTTTTTTTTATATTTTTCCTCTATGATCAATGTAAAATAAGATCAATAGATAATTTGTTGCCCCTTTTTGCCTCTTTTTATAAATATGTTTTTATTAGCTTCACTTGTGTGTATATATCTTTATATGTAACAAATCTAGGAAGTCAATTTTGACTGACTTCTACTTGTCCGATTGACTTTAAACTTGCTACCCACCTATAGTTCCAGTGACAATACAATATTATGTAAATTTCAAGTTTCCATCTCCCCCTCCTCCGAAGGTAGGAGTGGGGGGTGCTACTAAAGTTCGTTTGATTTCGTTCAAAATTGGTACATGGGGGTTTTTGAGGATAAGGTAACGAATTTTTAATCAGATTTGAAAAAATTTTATATGGAGGGTTTAAAATGGCCGATTTTGGACCAAATTTTGGGTTTCCCTTAAATACCTACTACAGACATTGAGTAAAGCGATAAGAATTTTATTAGCATTGTAAAATAACTATCCCAACCCAATTCTGTTTACAAATATGGGCAATTACAAGAACTATTATATTTGTTTCAGGTACTACGTCCAGCACTTTTTTTGTAACTCGACAAGAACTATTTGCCATTATGAAAAGTTCTGGCCACAGTAATTTAGAGGAACAGTTTGCATCTTTGGCGGAGAATATCAAGAGACGAACAGGTTCTTCTGAAGACAATTTAAAAGATTTAAACGCGAAACTCGCACATTTTAAATCGGAATTTAAATCTCGATGGACAAAGGCACGAAGAACAGATCGTTTTTTAAAAGCAAACCGAGCTTGGTTAGATAGTAGTATTTTATTTCCTCGTCATGAATCTCTGTCGATTGAAAAAAAGCGGGGAGGGCGACCACAAACAAGCTTTGAAGAAAGTGGTGATCGTTCAAAAAGAATGAAGACCGAGATGTTACGAAGTACTGCAACTGTTTCAGAGCTAAGTTATGCTACTCAAATGAGTCTTAGAGCTTTAGGAAAATCTGATGCTTCAAAAGTGGTGCACGAGGTAACTGCGACTACCCCAAAGCGTGCAAGCAAGTATAGAGAAGCATATAAGAGATATCTAGAAATCCGTGAGCCCAGATTGATGTCAGGTGAAAATGCCTTAGCGGTCTTGGTAGAAGCTAAATTATCCAGACACCAATACGATGTAATAAGAAGGAGTGACCCAGAGAAATTCCCTTCATATAAAACTGTACAGGAAGCCAAAAAAATATGCTACCCGAATGCAGATGACATTAGAATATCAGAAACCGGTGCGGAAGTCAAGCTGCAGGCTTTACTCGACCACACAGTTCAGCGACTTCTCACTGTACAAGAAAGTGTCATAGACTCGTTAAGTGAAGAGGAATTAAACCAATTGAGTTTATTCACCAAATGGGGCTTTGATGGCAGCTCTGGGCATAGTTCATACAAACAAGCTTTCCATGGATTTGAAGCAAGTGATGCCGCTGTATTTATTACATCTATTGTACCAATTCGTCTTATATGCAAATCAAAAGTCATTTGGCAAAATCCTCGTCCCTCTTCTCCTAGATACTGCCGGCCGCTGAAGATACAGTTTATCAGGAAATCTGTAGATGTATCAGTTACACAAAAAAATGAGGTGGACGACGAAATAAAAAAATTGGAAAACACTGTTTTAACATTCAACCAAAAACAGATTACAGCGAGCCATACATTAATATTTGCAATGATTGATGGAAAAGTGTGTAATGCTCTTACGGAAACTACATCGACGCAAAAGTGTTACATTTGTGGGGCAACATCTAAAGAATTTAACCGTATTGACGAAGTCCTTCAAAGAAATATAAAGGTTGAAACTTGCAGTTTGGGCTATCAGTGCTTCATGGATGGATACGATTTTTTGAATGTCTACTGCATTTGGCATACAAACTTCCAATTAAAAAGTGGCAAGCTAGGGGACCACGTGATAAGGAAATAGTAAACGAAACCAAACTTCAAATACAGAAAATGTTCAGAGAAAAGACTGGATTAATTGTAGATAAACCAAAGCCAGGTTTTGGCAATTCCAATGATGGAAATACGGCAAGACGATTTTTTGCCGATCCTGAGGTTTCATCTGAAATTACAAAAATTGATGTAGACCTCATAAAAAAAATGCATATAATATTAATAGTAGTAGCTTCTGGTCATGAAATTAATGTGGAAAAATTTAGAATATTTGCTGAAAATACTGCAAGATATTTTGTCGAAAAATACCCCTGGTACCCCATGCCTCCCACTGTACATAAATTCCTAATTCATGGACCCGAAATAATATCTGCAGCCTTGCTACCAATTGGCCAGTTAACGGAAGAAGCGTAAGATGCCCGCAATAAGGACTTTAAAATGTACCGAGAGCATTTTGCAAGAAAATGCAGTCGCACGAAATCAAATCAAGACATTTTCCACTGGTTTCTTTTAAGTTCAGACCCGGTTATAACAAGTAAACGACATCTGCCGAAAAAGAACTCTTAATACCTCCAAATGAAGCAGTTACTGCGGAAAGTGATTACGTGGAAGACGCGCCATGTGAATCTGAAGACGAAGATTTTTAGTTTTTTTTAAATTTTTTTATAATCACTCTAAAATCATTAAAAATAATAAAATCTATAAAAACTCAGTATTTTTGTTTATTTTCAACATAAATCATTACAATAAACGTCGTATTGCAATTGTTATTAGTTTATTCCACATTTACTTACTCCCTGCCCCACTGTGCGTCGCCGGATTCGCGGCGACCGGGCGACGCTGCGAGATGCGCAGGAATATTTGCGGAGATGTCAATAAGAAATTCATTGCCTCATCACCAGCAGCAATCGCAACTTTTTGGAAATATGACAGAAAATTAAAACTACTCAAGACAAGAAAACCGACGATGCCACGCATGTCTCCAATTTCGAAATTTTAAAGCAAATCTATAGTCAAACTAACTGACGCATCCATAACATTTTCCCAAATTTTAAAGTAAATTTAAGGAATTTAGACTTCCATGGGGTACTGCCTAAATATATCCTAAATCTCCTCATAACTTCTTTTTTATTTAATTACTGTCAATTATTTAAATTGATACAAACGTTACCCGGACGGACGATCTGGCAGCCATCGGTTTCTGGGGCCCCCTCCGGACCTCTTGTATACCCAATACGGTGAGCTACGATGGCCCATCTGCTCGATAGAACCCAGAAAATACTCGAAAGTAAACTCTGGCTTCAATCCAAGTGGGGAATCATCTGGGGCCCAAAATCTATATGCTGCAGACGTCCCTGTCGCTCGCAAATGCCGATGCACTCCAGAATTCGATTTTACTTGAAATATCCAGCCAGAAAGCAAATACGGCCATCCGAAACGAGATAAAACTATAATTTAATTAATTAAAGTGTATATAAATGTCGAAAATCGAAATTCAAATTTTTTCTATCTTTCGTACGATTTCGCTGAAACTCTGGTATCCGTCTAAGTCGATGGTGTACTTTTCGGAAAAAAGATCTATTTTTGCCTCAGGTGGCATCAATTAGTACGAATCACAGTGGTTTCGGCTAGCCGATATAGGTTTTCTTATTCGGAATAGCAGGATTGTTGGGGAACAGCCCTAAAAGTTGCAATGAGTTGTCCAAAGATGGACTGTTTAGTTTAGTTGCAACATAGTAGGCGTAACATGTCAAATTTACGATTTCATTCATAACATAGTAGGTATAAGAGATGATGTAATTTGGATCGGCGCCAGGGAAGCGGCTGGCTACCACTGTCACGCTCCAATTTTGTTCACTGTAAAATGCGCCCACTGGGTTGGCGGAAGCTTGGCGTCGGCCAAAAAAGATGAATGAATCGTGTCATAGGGTGTGCGTGCAGCGGCTCCAGCCGCTGCATTGGGCGCTGATCAAGAGTTAAGAGGGACTGTTGATTGAGCAAGAAAGCTAGCAACACGTCCCGTCAAAAAGGAATAACAAAAGTTGTTTGTTGGCGGTCATTTTACTGTTTGTACCAAGTGGTAAATCTTTAGGAATGTTAGTGTACTAATTTCTATGTAAAAAGTGGAAGTTTCACCCTAAGTACGGGTACTAAGTGTGCATATCTCTGTGCAAAAAGTTATAATGTGTTAATTCGCCAGTATGTTAAATGGAGTTATTTTGCTTTACCACGAGTTTAATTTCCAATCGCAATAAAAACGACCAGCGAGTCACACGCCTGTGGAAATATACCACAAAATTGATTGAACGTAAGAGGAAATAAAGCCCTGCGTGTCAACAAGGATTAAGGCAAGTATTTCGTTGAATGTAAATAAAAAAACCAATTATGGTTGGGATCCTTTCCTCTGTGGCCGCGTAAAAAACGCGTATGTATGAAGTGGTCAACCGAGTGGGAAAATACGTGTTAATTTGCCAACACTGCCTTCGTTTCGGAAAATTGGTGACAGCCCAAAATAAAATAATCCGTTAAACATCTAATTGCTGGTAAAAACTGTCCTAATTATTGTGTTATCTGCATAAATACATGAGATAATCCTTTTTAGTATGGACTCCAGCAGAATTAACAAGTTTATAAACAATAAACATTGGCGTCTGTCTCCGTCGTACTTGTATAAGTTATAGGCGGCACGTGTCTGGCAACGAAAACTTTTTGTTAATCCGATGTTGTAAAATGTATCAGAATTGCAGTTTACTGAAGGGCTGCTAAAAAGTTCGTTCCTCCCATTTCCTTTTAATACTTCGGTGAGTAAACATGTGCGTTGTCATAGTGATAAATTTTGAGAAAATTGTATTTATAAACGGTTTTTCTTAAATTTTATTTCAAATAAGTGGCTAACAGGCAGCCCTAAGCACGCAGACCTATTTTTCTTTTAATTTTTCGCGTTTTTTCAGCACAAAACGTTCAATTGCGTACCGACAGCGTCGGTTGGTGGACGAAACGGCGCAAATCAGTGAATAGGTTGTTTAAAAGCGGCTTCATAAAAAAAAATTGCAACATACGTGCGTAACTAAGGTGGTAGCATGGAGGGCAAATTATTTTGTAGTGATCGACCGATATGACTTTTTTAGCCGATACCGATAATCGGCCGATACCGATAATGTCTTGGCCGATAACGATATACATCGGCATATCGGCCTTTTTTAACCCTTTCACTATTTTTGTACTTCACGAGGGACATAAATTTCTAAAGCTCATATTCGGATAAAAGATCATACTAGTCATATTCTTGCTTTGTACCTCCGAAGGTACATATTGAATATAGTCCGTGCAGTAAAATTTGGCGAAGGAGCTGGAACAGGTGATTTTGTATAATAAATTCTAGACTAGGTTATGTACCTGTTGAAATCACGCGTGACAATCGCTTATAGACTTTTGTATATAAAATCGGGTTTCATCAGGAAAAAAGTGTTCTGTGTACATGAATGGTAAGTTACTGGATTATTGTTATTATATCTGCATGTGTTATTATGTTTGATTAGCGTATATGATCAAAATAATACTTTGAATTTTGATGTACCTGTCAAGGGACAAACGCAATTCACGACAAAGACGAACACGGTATATTTTTATTCTTGGACAAAATTTGATTTTGTGGTATTTTTACAGTAATATTTTTTGAAGAAAATGGCAAGCAGCAAAAGAGAAAAGGCCCTTAACCGAAGAGGAACTTCTTCAGTACTTAGAAAATGACGATTTATCTGAGGCATCGTTTTTATCAGATGACAATGACAATGATTTGGGATGGGACTCCACTGAGCAAATAGATAACGATTTCAATCAAAGCATCCAGGAGGAGCTAGATATTGAAGAGACATATATGGATAATGATGATGAAGAAAACGATGAAATAAATGAGCGACAAGAAAATGAGCAGGAGCTAATCGAAAACGAAGAAAATGAAAATAATAGGGAGCATGCCGACGAAGCAGAACTTCCACAACTGAAAAACATGATACAAGACTTTGAAAAAAATCATAACTTTACAAAAAAGAGTAACATAACATGGTTAAATGATGTTCAGTATGAAACAAGACACATAGACTGGATCCAACCGCATTATAATATTCCAACCGATTTGCCGTCGCCAGTTGAGTTTTTTTCTAAATACATTCCAAAAGTAATATTTGATCAAATGGCTACTATGACAAATTTGTACGCAACACAAAACAATATTGCCAGATTTCCACCAATAAATGCCGACGAGATGAAAATATATATTGGTGTTCATATTGCAATGGGAAATTTGCAGTTTCCAAGAGTATGCATGTACTGGCACCGGTCAATGGGAATTCCTCTAATAAAAAAAGCTTTATCCCAAACAAGATTTTATAAACTTCGCCAAGCAATCCACTTGGTTGATGTGACTAGCCGACAACAAGAAAATAATGATAGACTATGGAAGGTTCGTTGTTTGTACGACTCCATTAAAAAGCGGTGTTTTGAACTACCTTTGGAAAGAAACCTATGTGTCGACGAACAGATGGTTCCATTTAAAGGGCAAATAAATATTAAAAATTACATGAAAAATAAGCCAGTTAAATGGGGGATAAAAATCTATCTCTTATCAGGTCAAAGTGGTATGATTTATGATTTTATTATATACCAGGGCTGCACGACTCCGATAAATCCTGTTTATTCTCATTTTGGTTCTGCGGCAGCGATTGTTATGCAACTATCGGAAAGAATTACAGAAAAAAATCATGGCCTGTTTTTCGACAATTATTTTAGTACCTATAACCTGTTTCAATATCTGGAGTCCAAATCCATATATGCAATTGGAACTATAAGAGTTAATCGCTTTGCTAATCCACGCTTACCTAGTGACAAAGAAATGAAAAAAAAAGGCCGTGGGACTGTCGCCTCATCTGTCAGCAGAGATGGAATTATTATTACTAAGTGGTATGATAATAAGGCAGTGCTAACAGCTTCAAACTTTGTCGGATCTGGTAATACAGACATTTGTAGAAGATGGGACAAAACAAAAAAGGAGGATATTAACATTCCAAGACCGGAAGTAATAAAAATGTATAATAGCAATATGAGAGGGGTAGACAAGTTAGACTTTCTGATAAGTCTATACCGCTCATATGTACGATCCAAAAAATGGACCGTCAGAATGATGACACATGCCTTAGATCTTGCGTTGGTAAATTCGTGGTTAGAATACAGAAATCAAGCTTCACTCTTAGGAGTACAAAAGAAACATATCTTAGATCTACTTGCTTTTAGGATGGAAGTTGCAGAAAATCTTATTTTGTCTAAACGTCCTACTAAAAGGGGTAGACCTTCAGCGGATGCAAATACTCCAGAACCTCCCAAAAAGAAAAAAGGTGAAGCTAGACCAGTAAGTTGCCTTAGATATGATGGATATGATCATCTTCCAACTTATGATGACAAAAAGGATAACTCGCGGTGTAAAATGGAAGGATGCAAAAACAGAACACATATTTTTTGCTGCAAATGTAAAGTACATTTATGTATTCTAAAGGGTAGAAACTGTTTTTTACAATTTCATTCCAAATGAAGAGTTTCCTTGTTAAAAAAATGTAATTATAGTGCTTTTGTTGAATAAATTTTTTTAAGAAACAATTTTTTTTTTGCTCTCTTAATTGGGTTTGTCCCTGGTGAGGTACATGATATAATAAAGGGTGGGGGGAGCGTACAACTTTCAACCTTCAAAAAACTATAATTTAGAAGTATTTTAATCTATAAATCAACACTAAAGATTTTTAACTAAGTCCTAATGGAAGTGCAAGTGAAAGGGTTAATTGATAACATTATTAATGTCTAAAATCTGAATATTCTGTAATATAATTTATAATTCTTTAACGTTCAATTTAAAATCACAAAAATAAAAACAAAAATTGCACTTTGGCAACACAGCAATAGGCGGTAATTTATGTGGCTCAGCGCCAAGTCATTGGTGAATCCCCTTAATTTGAATTTCTCGGTGAATCCCGTGCGTTTATTGCCGTGCATTCAGTATTGCATTCTTAAAGCAGATCGTTTTAAGTTCGATTATTTCTTGGCGTAATTTAGTTAATCTTTAACAAAGACATAATATTAATAGTTAATAATAATCCTATTGGAGTTTGGTGGAGTGCAAAGTAGCGAAATGGATGGAAAAAGTATTTATTGGAAATATTTCATAAAGAATAAATTATCCCTAGCAGATAAGAAATCCACCGCAAAATGTAAATTGTGTGACATAACCATTTCATTAAGGGGAGTGGGAAAATCGGCGAATACCTCAAACATGAAATACCATTTAGAGAAAAAACATCCTCAAGAATATTATAAATTCAAAGGGACTAATTCAAGCTCAGGTTAGTACTAAATTTTTATTTTTCACTTCACGTTATAAAAATATTTACCAACAATAGGACCTGCTCATTCAGGATTATATTATTATATAGGATTGAGGGACAAACCACCCAGGAATTTTTTGCTAAAAATATAGGGATTTATTTTATTAGGAATTTAGGGAATTTTAAGGGAATTTGTGTAAAAAAATTACTGAAAAAATCTGAAGAATTAAGTAATTTGTTGGGAATTTGGGGAAATTAAAGGAATTTGTGTAGGAGGGGGGGGGGGACATTTTTCTTTTTCATCACTTTAAATCGTTTCATTAAAAATTAACACCTACGATATGATTTTATTTTAAAACAAATTTCCCCGTTTATTTCAACGTTTTGACTTTTGATCACCCTGAGTCTATTTTTTTTAGAAACGGCTGGACCTTCTAGTAGTTCTAGTAGTACTTCTAACTCTAACTCTAAGCTATTGCAAGTCTCACTGGCTGACTCTTTCAAGCAAATGCAAAAGTGGGACATTAATTCATCCAGAGCGAAGGAGTTTCACTACCTTATAGGTGAAATGATATGTTTAGATAATCAGCCATTCAGCATTGTATCAGATGATGGCTTTACTCGGCTACTAAAGAAAGCTATTCCAAATTATGAAATTCCTTTTGACAAATACTTCAGAGAAAAAGTTGTACCAGATATTTACTCAAAATGTAAAGCACAAGTGACTCAAAAAATTTCAAATATGTTGGGAAAAGCATCTTTTACTACAGATATTTGGACGTGCAAATATACAAACAGTTCTTTTTTGTCTCTCACAATCCATTTTTTTGAAAAAACATGTTTAAGTTTAAATCAGAGATCTCATTTTTCACTTGCCTGCAAGAAGTTCCCAGGATCTCATACAGAAGACGCCATAGCTGAAGCATTTAATTCTTTGTTACAAGAATGGAATATAAAAAGGGAACATATTCACTTAGTATTAGCAGACAATGCTGCCAATATGAGGAATAGTTTTGTTAAGGCAAAAGTAAATTATGAAGCATGCTTCATTCATTCTTTACAATTTGTAATACAGGATGCTATACAAAGTCAACGTTCAGTCAGTGATTTAATAGCAAGATCAAGAAAGATCGTTTCGCATTTTAATCACTCTCAAACTGCTTGCGATAAACTAAGTAAACTACAAGAACAACTAAACCTTCCCAAACACAAACTTTTCCAAGAATTTGCCTAAACTACATTATTCATATTAAATGCCTATTTCATGTTATATCTACCATAATTTCTTAAGATTGACTTATTTGAAATATTACTTTAAATTAAAATATAAAAAACATGTTTTAAGCTGCTATGGTTGTTTTTATACATCGGCCGATATAGCCGATATATATTTACATCTATCGGCCAATACCGATAATCGGCTCTCGGCCGATATACCCGATATATCGGGATCGGTATCGGTCGATCACTATTATTTTGCAACTTATTTCCGTCATTTAAACATAAAACGTGGAATTACGTATCGACAGCGTCGCGGTCGGTTGCTGAATGAAACGGCGTAAATGAGTGAATTCGTTGTTCGAAAGAGGTTTTTCATAACTTATGTTTTGAATACGTGCGTAACACTGCGCTGAAAGCATGCAGACCTAATTTTTTTTTAAGTACTTTTAGCATATAAAGAGCAATTACGTCGCGCAAGCGGCGGTTAATTAAGAGAATGGCGTCAATAAGTTGAAATTCGTTAATTTGTGTTTGAAAAACAGTGCGTTAAGCGGTAACTGTTTTAGCGAGAAGCGGTCTGCAGCGTAGGCTTAAAGTTTTGCGAAGTATTTGTGGGAAAAAGTTTTAAATTACGTGATCAGGACGTACGCCACGCATGAAACCGTTTTTCGGCATTTGTTATTAATCGCGTAACATTTCTTATATTTTTTAGGATACTTAATACATGATGAGCATGACAAATGCAAAGGCGCTAGTCCCCCAAGTGGCAGCCGCAACGCCGCCCCCTCCGACAACCGCTGCCTGCCCACCGGCCCTTCTGGGGCCTTATACTCCAAGTTAAGCGAAGTGAATGGTCCTACGAGTGATGTGACCAATCCCATCACCGATACATTTCTCTCGGTTGCATAATTCCGTATTCTTCAAAATATGAACATCCATCAAATTTTGCAGCAGCGTTGCCGCATTTAACTGGTTTATTATAACTATTTGGTAGTTATTATGAGTTATTTTCCTCTAGATTCCAAGGTCGTAAATAATAATCACCCCTTCCCTTTGTGTGTGTCTGATTTTTGACGGTTTTTTATTATTTTTTAAGTTTTAAGTTAAAACTTGGTTAAAATTGCTTAAACATTTTACAAAATGCCAACTATAAAATTTGCCATACGCTTAGGCCCCTTTCAGACAGATAGGTACTGTATGCGAGATACAGGTATCTCAGATACAACTCTAACAAACGTTTAAATGGAGGTGTTCACACGACGCATACTGTATCGCGTCTATATACTGCATGCTATTTCTATGTCTGAGAGCATACAGTATCTGTGTCTGAAAGCAGGAGTCCTAAAGTTTATGTATTTGGGTAGACCCCTACTGGACCATGGTAACCGAAAATATGCTGTGACCATGGCGCAGCCATTTATTTATTTAAAAAACAAAGTGCAAGGTAAGTTTATTTTAGCTTTGGAACTTTTTACAGTGGTGCATTTGTTTGTCCATGAGTATATTTGTTGCCGGTTAAAGTCCTACTTTTATGTATTTACCAAAACTTGATGATTTAAAATTATTATTCCAGTTTACATTTCAAACTATTAACACCGAAGTAGATGTACATGTGGTCGAGTTAACAGGAAATGAAAGTGAGGAAAAGAATTTAGAAGACCATACATATAACTTGAGTCATCCGACTCCTTCATCAAGCAAGATGGTTAAAACTCCCCTTAAATTAAACAAAACACGCAGGTTAGAAAACTCTTTGAAAATTCCTCAAGGATTCTTAAAAAGTGTTAGTAGGAGGGACGAAATTTTAGAAAATTATTATGCCACGAAAATGAATTACTTAGAGCATAAAAAAAATATGACTTACATCATTTAGTGCTGTTGGAAAATCAAAATAATATAACTTGTTGGGGACTAACACCATAAAATAAATCTGCCAAATATTTTATCCGATCAGCTATAGAGCACCTTCATCCTCCAAAAGTAAGATAGTTTGTCTTCCCATACGTGGAGCAGTAGTTTTGTTTTTCGATTTTCTTTCCTGTAGTGTGCTAAACGGAATGTTATATTTTTTACTTGCCAATCGAATGGAGTTGCCTTCATCGATAAAAAGCAGTGCATTTTTAAGTTGCTCCGCAGTTCACTTAGCTTTTTCTCCTTTTTTTATGTAAATTTTAGGCATATGTAATAAATATAAAGCACAATTAGCTTTGTTAAAATAAAAGGTGTAGTCAGTTAGTGATAAACATGTAACAATTTTGCCTGTCGGGTAATACCGGTCATGACTGGTATTGCCCCAATGTTTTGACCGGCATTACCCAAAAGCTACTTGCAACAGAAACCCTAACCCTAAAATTAATCGTTGTGATTTAGATATGTACGAACGCAGGAATCATTAGACCAATTACTTCTGAGAAAGTATCATATAAGGGCATGCAAAAAGCACATTATTTTTGTACTTACGTTTGTTTCAATTCGCCTGAAAGTTATAACAAAACAGAGCAAAAACTTTGAGGTTCAATTGAAGCCATTACAATGGGGTGATCATAGCGAAACCTCGTGCATTTAACTCTGACCGTTGTTTATTAGATGGCAGCACGGTACTGAACAAACTGAGTACGTTTACACTGTAGTATTTTAAGTGACCGGAATTCCCCACCTGACTGGGATTCCCCCACTCCCCCCTACATAGCTTTTTTGAAATACTTTTATGTGGAAATCAGAAATAAAGATCTGAAAATTGGCTTCCATCAATCTATGGGCAATCAGTTTTAAAAATTATTTCAAAATTTTCTTTTCGAAACGACAGAATAGTTTTAAAAAATCCCAAAATTGATTTTTAAAAGAAAATTTTAAAATAACTCTTGAAACTTCACAAAATAAATGCTCAAAGATTGATTTGGGCCCATTTATAAATTTGTATTTCCTTCGAAAAAAAAAAGCATCTTTATGCGCGTGTTCAAATCAGAAAAACTGATTTAAACCATAAATTTTATGATTTCAAATTCAACATGGAATAATTAGGTACATAAGGGATATTTAATATTCCTTTTATAATTATTAATAGTAGAGCTACACCCTTCTAACATATAACACATTTTGGTATAGGAACTTGCTATTGAAAGTACTTATCATATATAACATGAAAAACTTATAAATAAAAGATACTGTTTTCGTTTTTGACTTGGGCTTTCAAGGTAATCAACTTTGAACAACTAACTATAATTTTTCCCCTTTTTCAACTAACTATATGCCTACATTGAAAAATAAACTTTGTAGTAGGTATATACCTAGGTACTTTCTGTTTAAAGTAGGTAATATGCATAACATCAAATACTTAAACTATGAAATAAATAAAAGCAACTGTATTTTTTTAATTTGGGCCTTCAAGGTAACTAACTTAGAATAACTAACGTATAAGTATTCAAAAATATATAACTTTGTTTTATGTCTTCTAGAAGGAACTCATACTGAAGAAGCCTAAAAATACTGATTTTGTAGCCGTAAATAAGTGCGCTTGCTTGGCTACTTGCTAAGAACAAAAATATTTGCAACTAAGTAATAATGAAAAACTTATTTAAAATTTGGTTGAGGTGAATTTTGCTCATATATGAAAGTGAGAGTCTCTAAAATCTTTTTATTTATATTATTTTGATTTTCCAACAGCACTAAATGATGTAAGTCATATTTTTTTTATGCTCTAAGTAATTCATTTTCGTGGCATAATAATTTTCTAAAATTTCGTCCCTCCTACTAACACTTTTTAAGAATCCTTGAGGAATTTTCAAAGAGTTTTCTAACCTGCGTGTTTTGTTTAATTTAAGGGGAGTTTTAACCATCTTGCTTGATGAAGGAGTCGGATGACTCAAGTTATATGTATGGTCTTCTAAATTCTTTTCCTCACTTTCATTTCCTGTTAACTCGACCACATGTACATCTACTTCGGTGTTAATAGTTTGAAATGTAAACTGGAATAATAATTTTAAATCATCAAGTTTTGGTAAATACATAAAAGTAGGACTTTAACCGGCAACAAATATACTCATGGACAAACAAATGCACCACTGTAAAAAGTTCCAAAGCTAAAATAAACTTACCTTGCACTTTGTTTTTTAAATAAATAAATGGCTGCGCCATGGTCACAGCATATTTTCGGTTACCATGGTCCAGTAGGGGTCTACCCAAATACATAAACTTTAGGACTCCTGCTTTCAGACACAGATACTGTATGCTCTCAGACATAGAAATAGCATGCAGTATATAGACGCGATACAGTATGCGTCGTGTGAACACCTCCATTTAAACGTTTGTTAGAGTTGTATCTGAGATACCTGTATCTCGCATACAGTACCTATCTGTCTGAAAGGGGCCTAAGCGTATGGCAAATTTTATAGTTGGCATTTTGTAAAATGTTTAAGCAATTTTAACCAAGTTTTAACTTAAAACTTAAAAAATAATAAAAAACCGTCAAAAATCAGACACACACAAAGGGAAGGGGTGATTATTATTTACGACCTTGGAATCTAGAGGAAAATAACTCATAATAACTACCAAATAGTTATAATAAACCAGTTAAATGCGGCAACGCTGCTGCAAAATTTGATGGATGTTCATATTTTGAAGAATACGGTTGTACGAAGCACAGTGGTTTCGGCTAGCCGATATAGGTTTCCTTGTGCGAAATAGCAGAAATAAGGCAAGTATTAAAATAAAAAAAAAATTATGGTTAGGATCCTTTCCTCTGTGACCGTGTAAAAAACGCGAATTTGTGAAGTGGCCAACTGAGTGGGGAAAATATGTTTCTTAATTTGCCAGCACTGCTTTTGTTTCGTTTCGGGAAATTCGTTATTCGACGAACTGTATCAGTTTGTTTGAAACCTTCGGTGAGTAAACAGCGGCGTGTTGCAACAGTCATAAATTTTCAGAAAATTGTATTTATAAACGGTTTTTCTTAAATTTTCTTTCAAATAAGTGGGTAATAGGCAGCCCTAAGCACGCACACCTACGTTTCTTTTAATTTTTCGCGTTTTTTCAGCACAAAACGTTCAATTGCGTATCGATAACGTCGGTTGCTGAATGAAACGGCGTAAATGAGTGAATTCGGTTTTCGAAAGAGGTTTTCCATAAGTTATGTTTTGAATACGTGCGTAACACTGCGCTGAAAGCATGCAGGCCTAATTTTTTTTTTATTTTTTAGTACTTTCACCATAAAAAGAGCAATTACGTCGCGCAAACGACGGTTAATTCAGAGAATGGCGTCAATAAGTTGAAATTCGTTCATTTGTGTTTGAATAACAGTGCGTTAAGCGGTAACTGTTTTAGCGACAAGCGGTCTGCAGCGTAGGCTTAAAGTGCTGCGAAGGATTTGGGGGAAAAAGTTTTAAATTACGTGATCAGGGCGTAGGTCACGCATCAAACTGTTTTTAGGCATTTGTTATTCATCGCGTAACATTTCTTATATTTTTTAGAATACTTTGTTGACCGAACTTCCCAAGTGGTATCCGCAACACCTCCTCTTCCGACAACCACTGCCGCCTGCCCACCGCCGACCTCCATGGAGACGTTGGAGATCGCACCGGACGTGGTATCCGCAACACCTCCTCTTCCGACAACCACTGCCGCCTGCCCACCGCCGACCTCCATGGAGACGTTGGAGATCGCACCGGACGTGGTATTCGCAACACCTCCTCTTCCGACAACCACTGCCGCCTGCCCACCGCCGACCTTCATGGAGACGTTGGAGATCGCACCGGACGTGGTATCCGCAACACCTCCTCTTCCGACAACCACTGCCGCCTGCCCACCGCCGACCTTGACGTTGGAGATCGCACCGGACGTGGTATCCGCAACGCCTCCTCTTCTGACAACCACTGCCGCCTGCCCACCGCCGGCCTTGATGGAGAAGTTGGAGATCGCACCGGAGGACAGAAGTTGCCAAGTGGCAGCTGCAACGCCTCCTCTTCCGACAACCGCTGCCGCCTGCCCACCGGCCCCGACGGAGACGTTAGAGATAGCACCGGAGGGGTCGGTGGTACCCGCAACGCCGCCCCTCTCGACAACCGCTTGCCCATCGGCCCCAAAGGAGACGTTAGAGATCGCATTGGAGGTGCCGGGCAGCCAGCGGGATTCCTGGATTATTGTACACGTCGAAGCAGACGTGGAGGCGGCGTTATTAGAATTGGAAATTGTGAGTCTGCGTGGGTGTTATGAACATGAATGGTAAATGAAGCATGACTTTTATTTTTTCTTTTTTTTTAGCCGTGACTGAACCCACCTAACAGTCCATCGGTAAGTATTGTTATGAGCGAAAAATAAAATTTTTTGTTTATTGACTTGACCGTAAATCATGTGATGTTTTCAGTGTTCTTCGGTCTTGAAGGCGGTAGGCCTCGCCCCGGCTAGCCAGCAGGATGACCTCGAGGATGACTGGCCCCCGTGCGGCCAGCCGCACCGACCGCAGCAACCGCTCTTTGAAATGATAGGGGACCAGGTCGAAGAAGACGTGGAGGCGGCGCTGTTGGATTTAGACATTGTAAGTATCTTCGTGGGTGTTATCAACATGAATGGTAAATGAAGCATGACTTTTATTTTTTCTTTTTTTTTTTTAGCCTTTACTAGACTTGACCATAAATCATGTTATTTTTTCAGTTATCGGAGGAAGCGCAGAGAGAGGCGGCAGAGCGGGAGGCGGCGAAGCGGGAGGCGGTGGCGACGCGGGACAGGGACATTGTAAGTATGTTCTCGGATGTATATAACGCATTAATTCTAACTTTTTCTTTTTTGCAACTGTTACAGAGGCTGTGGAGGGAAATAGATAAGAGTCTGGCGCATGTCAAATTTTACAAACGTAAGGATCGTCGCAAATGTTCCGACGAATTATAAAATATGGACCTATATATTATAATTCAATTTGAAACTTGCGTGATAGCGAGATGGGGGAGCCAGTGATAGCGAGATGGGGGAGCCAGTGATAGCGAGATGAGGGAGCCAGTGATAGCGAGATGGGGGAAAGAAAGAAGAAAGTTAAAGAGAAAAAAATTTAGTTTACATGTCATTTGTTTTCTTACAAAATAAATTGTTATTCATATGGTCTTTGTTTTTTAAATGCAGTGTAGATGCAATGATACATATACAGGGTGTTATGGAAATGACTTATTATATTTTAAGGGGCCACTCCTGAGGTGGTCTAGAGTTACACTTGATAGTTTTTTTTTCTAAAATCGGAAGTATTTTGAATTTTGTAAAATACCTTAAAACCGGACTATGTGCGCCTTCCATGATAGTTCAATGCCCCTGAACACATGTGTTTTTGACAAGACAAACTGCTGGAATGGTAATTGTTTAGTTTAGTGCAATTAATGTTGAATTTTGTGCTAAAATTTCGTATATAGACTAATTGAGGGTAGCTGATCACAATTTTCCTTTTGCGTTTTTACGGCAAATGCACTGGTTTTGAGAAAAAAAAATGTTAAAGTTTTTCACTTACAGGTTAGGGTATTCTTTCCTTTCAATTTCCTAGATTTTATGGTTTTCCCTTCAAAATATGTGATAAAACTTTCACCAAACTATCTGTTCATAAAATAAGAACAACATTTTAGCAAAAAAACAATGGAAAAGGCACAAATTTAATTAAATTCGTTGTTAATACGCCGACAAAGTAGAAGCGTCTCTTTTCAGATTCATTGCACTCACGTTGCCAGATTGTTCTTCTTTTTCTTGTAATTATTAATGGCTTCCATCCAGGAGAATGATATGCTAGCTCGAGCCAATAAGATTCATTCAATTAATAAAAATGAATTGAAAAGTATAGGCAATTTATAATACACTAACAATCTGACAACATGGGTGCAGTTTGCTTCTGCTTTTTTGGCCAGCTGTCAGTGAGCTGTCTCCCGTCTTTTTCCAGATAACGTAGAGTTTTCTGTTCGCTTACAAGTTATTCCGTTTTTCAGTTTCCTTGTGGCATATTTCGTTTATTTCAACTCGGAAGTGTATACTATGACTCCGACAAGTAATATTTTATTGGAAATAGCAACATTTTAGGATTACATGCAAAATAACATACCGGTGAGTTAGAAAAACTTTAACATTTTTTTTCTCAAAACCAGTGCATTTGCCGCCTAAACGCAAAAGGAAAATTGTGATCAGCTACCCTTAATTAGCCTATATACGAAATTTTAGCGAAAAATTCAATATTTGCACTAAAGTAAACAATTACCCAAATCAGCTGTTTGGGTCATTGGCGCGTAGGTGTTTTGGACCTAAATTTTTGAAGGCATTTTTCTCGAATTTCTAGCTTCGAGCGCCATTTATAGCAATTTTTCCCCAATTCGTCTCGACCTATATATTTACGGGTTAAAAAATAATAAGTCATTTCCATAACACCCTGTATATATAAAATATGTAATGTAGTGAGGCACTTGTAATAATATTTTTTTTAGGTAAGGAAATTGGATGCGGCATTGGCGATCGAAGAGGTGGCGGATGCTGAGGAGGAGGAGGCGGATGCTGAGGAGGAGGCATGTGTAGAGGTGGCGGTCGCCGACAACGGGACCCCCCCCCCCGGTAACGAAGCACCGGCCCATCTGCCCCCCCTAGGTGCCGGGGCCCCTCTCCCACCACCGCCTCCACCCGGTGGTGACGGTGGCGTCCTTCCAGTGCCGCTGCCCGGTGCCGCTGAAGCAATTCTTCGTTACAGTACCTATAACGCCCGAATTATACGCGGCGCACGAAAATATGCGGGTGTTCTATTTGTACATGATTTCGCAATTCCCATGTAAAGCGCCACATCCATTTGCACAGGCGGAATTTCTTGATCTTCTGGCGCAATTAAGTCATCTTTACAGGGAAATTGCGAAATCATATTTAAGTAAAACAAGCGTATATTATCTTGGCCGCAAAATTTTCAGGCGTAATCGGGATTGTCACAAAGAATTTATTTGATGGTTTCAAACGTCTGCCCGGAGGACGAGCAGGACCGCCAGCTGCAACAGGTGGTCTTGGGCCACCGTCAGGTCGTGGTGGACCACCACCACCTCCTGGAGGAGGAGGAGGTCGTGGTGGACCACCACCACCTCCTGGAGGAGGAGGATTCGGTGGTGGCCCACCAGTAGGTCCGCCAACAGGAACAATATTTGGCCGACATTGAGCTATTACTCGCAAAGGGTTCACATTTTGACTTGCAGGACGATTTAGTTGGGGTTGAACACGCACAACTACGGGGAACAGGGGTGGCAACCCGTTCACCTGACGATTTCCGGAAGGAATTACTGGCAAATAGCGAGCAACCGCATCAGCTGCCGCCGGGTTAGGCAAAGGTTGCACATTAATGAAAGGCAAGTCTCCGTCTTGAGAAAGCCAATTTTGCGACGCCGCTCCCGCTGCTACAGGAATAGCCGGAAGTATGCGGCGAAAATTAAAAGGACGCCGCGGAGGTGTTTGCCGCGGTGGCCTACCGACAGACCGCACCGGCGTTAAATTATCCCTATCTGCTATTGCACTAATTATTAAACAAAATAAATGATAATTTTCAGTTATTGTTTTATTTCTATCTATATATTTAATTTCAGGCGTACGAAGTAAATTTGTATTTACAATATAGAATGTAGGTACTTACATTTCCTCAAATGTAATAAATGCCACAGGAAACCAACCAAAGCAACAATATGAAATTCGATATGGAAGCCAATAGGTTTGTTTAATAATAAATTGAATGTATTTCTGCAAAAGGAATATGTGGTGCGTTATCTAGCTGGACTTCTCGCAAAGTGATTAATGTTTCCATGATAATAATCTAACAAATTTGAAGATAAGTTTTTTGTTGTCAATAGAATTTGTTGCCAAGCTTCAATATATATTGCCGCCACCACCGCAACATTGCTTTGCAATAAATCTAAAGTAGAGTAATTTAAAAAAAAAAATTTCCACCACAACCCTCTAAAGTTGTTTTGTAGTGTTACGTAATGCAACATACCAATGCAGCACAATAAATGTGCTTCTTATACCATTGTTTCTATTGTTTTATTTATTGCCGAAGAAGACGAGAACCATTTTACAATGACAATAATTTTCAAATACACGGCGGCAAATGATGCATAGAAAAATTTTTGAGACTTCTATTTTATCGACCAAGATATACGCCCACCACTGCTCAAATACCTAATTCCTGAAATTTTATACGCCTAAATTTTTTTATACGTAAACAAATTTTTTACTTTAATAACGCTTCAATATTTAGAAAAGTATTGGCAGATAATAAAACCAAGGTGGAGAATAAATAATTTTTAAAAAGTAATATTTTCAGTTGAGTGATTTTCAGTACAGAAATCTTCTTTTAATTTCTGTCAATCTAAGTACCTGTATTCATATTTGCATTTCCTTTGTATTAATTATTTTGTTGGCCGTACCTTAATTGAATAATTTAAGTATTACTGAGTAAATTTAAATTAATGAAAATAATGAAGCAGTCCTAATTGAATAAAAATAATCCTCTTAATTGGAAATTTGGGATCGCAAACAATGAACATGGAATCCCATTTGATTTAAGCCAAAGTAGGTTATTGGTATTTCGAGTGAATTAAACGGATTAGAGCATGTGCATTACAATAGGCTTATCTCATTTTAATGAATTAGTCAAAGGAAAAGAAGGTATAAATTGATTTGTCCGATGTGTAACAAGATCCATAGTACGAATACGGCCGTTAGAAACCAGTGTTATAAAAGCAGAAAGACCAACGGAAGAACCTCATTTCCAATAGAACAAGATAAGCAATAGCAAGTAAAAAAACGGTAAGCAACGTTTTAAATTTATAATTCCTTTTTTGCAACGGTTTTTTTGCACCGTACCCACCCTCAAACATCGACATTTGTTATTGTGCAAAAGAAAACTGAATTATTTTATCATCTCATGATGGCTGATGTTTGATTTAATTTTTTTTTTAGAAAAAGCAGAAGACATTATGAACATCAACTTAAGCGAGCAATACATATGCGCAAAAACCTGCCACAGATGCCACACGGTTGAAGATATAGGGACAGTGCATTATAAATTTCCCAAATTCGCAGAAGTCCTCGACAATTTCCAGGACTTGGAGGAGGACACTACCCTGCACGAAGACATGTGTGTGGCGGTGACCAGGGCGGTGGCGAGGCAGTCTGCCAAGATGACTAAGTTCCATCGGTACTATAGCCTTTTTCTGAGGCATTGGAAAATCTTAAACCTGCAACAATACTACAAACCCGCAACATACAGTGCCGAAGAAGACGCCTTATCAATTGAACAATCGCAGCAGGAGATGGAGGGCGACGTAAGCAACGAAAGCGTGGAAGGGGAAGATTCGATCCTGTCGGAGGACGACGACAACGCCGAGTATGACGGGGAAGCTAGGTATTCCTCGACTCCCGTATGTACCCAGAAGACGCTCACACTAGAGGTAAGCACTTTCATCGAAATGTAAATCGTTAAAAACTGCAAAATAATCTTAAAAAAACCTTATTAAAATAAAATGTTGATTACCAAATAATGAGAAATGTAATTAAGATTTATAATTTTTTTTTAGGAATTCAAGAGGGACAAAGCCCACCTAACATCTATGGATTTGAGTGAAATAATACACAAACCACCATCAGACCTGCGAACGGTATGTCCACCGAAGCCGACATGTGTCCCGCAAAGCAGTGCCGGTAGCGACTCTTCTAATGCCTCAGAAATAGTGTGGAAAAAACAGGTAATTTTTTTTTAATTTTTAATTTCTTTTAACTTAAAGAAGTGAAAATATATCTTGACAATTTCATTACAAATTAATTAAATATATCCAATTTTGCAGAGGTCCAACCAACAAAAAAGAAGGGCACCATCGCCGTTGTCGTCTTCGTCCCGACCAGCGTTTACTCCAGCCTCGCCGCCTCCTCCAGCCTCGCCGGCTCTTTCGGCCTCGCCGCCTCCCCCAGTCTCGCCGCCCCCTCCAGTCTCGGCACCTCCTCCAGTCTCGCCACCTCCTCCAGTCTCGCCGCCTCCACCAGTCTCGACGCCTCCACCAGCCTCGCAGCTATGCCAAGCATCGACGCCAATAGCGCAGGGAATTGTATTAGCAAGTACCCCCGGGACCAAGCCGAAGTACGGAACAAGGGAGTGGGTACTCAAATACGTATTCCCCCATTTCACTCGGGTCAGCGCAGATAGGGAAATAATGGTACAAAGAAAATTGAAGGATATCAATGGATGATGCACCAGAGGTAATTAAAACAATAAATAAATCTTTGGTTTTTAATTTTAAAAATTTGAACTGAAACTTTAGTAGGTTATTGAAATATTTTCTAATTTTTTTTTTCCTTTGCAGATATAAGTTCAGCAGGAACTAAACAAAGTGAAGAAAACTGAAGCACGAGGACAAGGCGACGCTCGGCAGCAACCGCATGGGCAGAGCAACAATGACGAATTTAAAATTATTTTCATTTTTTAAATATGTTGGAAAGTTAAGAGGAGAAATAAATGAATTTTTTAAAAATTTCTATTTTTTATTTATAGAGTATGTCCAATATTTGATAAGCTTAGATTAAAACATTTTTGTGCAGTGATAAGAAAAGATTGAAAAAGAAGTGACGACCTAAAAAGTGTCATCACTATAAAAAACACCTGAAATGGGCACTTTTATGCACTTTATTCAACACCTATGGTACCAAAATATTTTGCAAGAAAATTTTTTAAAAATATTTTTTGAAAGTCTCTCTCGTTACATAAATTCCTTATGTCGAAGTATCTTCTGGTAAACCAAAAACTTAACTTTAGCACCTAGCATGTATGTAACAAAGGTTCATCCGGAGATCCGCATGAGAAATCTGTAGCGCATTTAAGTACCGATCACCATGTTGGCAAAAATGAATGCATTGTTACACTCGTTAAGAACTGTCTACAATCGGGAAAAGGTTTTTTTTTGGAAATAGGAGATTTTTTGACTCCTTCCGATGTGTACTACGGCTCAGCAGAAAAGTACATACGAGAGTCAAATTCACTGCACTCATATTGTATATACATAGAATCGCTAAAAAAACCTTAATTTTTTTTGATAAATTATCCTTGTTTAAAATACATCGTTTTCGGATCGGAACCGAATCTGAATCAAAATCTCATATTTTGAAGGGAACCGGATCGAAACCGTTAAAAATTGATAGGAACCGAATCAAAATAATTGTTTCGGAACCGGAACTGGAACGGAACCTAAATTCTCTAATTCATCTGGAACCGAAACCAGAACGGAACCGATATTTCATTCCGGTCCGGGTCCCTGGTGCATATAGTAGGAATTTTTGGCAATGGTAAAGTCTAAGTTAACGGATATAACCCTCAAGGCATAGCAACTGGAAGAAAGTCTTTTACATAGCTGTATTATGTGATATTCAAACCTTAGAGCATTATCTATTGATAGACCCAAAAACTTGCTGACATTAGGCATAGAAACAACTTCATTTTCTAAATAAATATTATCTAAGTTACATTTGAAATTTAAAATATTAGTTTTAGAAATATTGAATGATAGGAAATTAGAATCACACCACTGTTTTATTTTGCACCTCGCGCGGTGTCCTTTCTCTCTCTCTCTCTCTCTCTCTCTCTCTCTCTCCCTTTCTTCCAACCGGCAAACAGTTGGTCCTAGTAAAATGCAGAAAAAATGCAAAAAATATGCAAAAAAACACATAAAAACCTGACAAAGATGAGCAAATAATTAGGTAAGTTTAATTAAAAGAGTCGTCAGCTACAAAAAAATGTAATTTTTGTAATTTGTGTCAGATAATACAGCAACCTAACCTGCTGGTTCTTTTGTTTTTAGAGAATAGTTTATAAATCCACCTAAAATAAGTGAACATTGCTGCGCGGGAGCGAGAAAAGTTTGTCCCCTTTGTAATTAATGTAAGCATTAAATATTATACATCATATTACACACACACATATATGCAGTACTCGAGCAGTAATCGAGTACATACCTACTCGACACATGATCATATTTACAATTGTTAAAACATTTTCTATAGAGGCACAGAATTTCTCATATATCTGTACTGGTGACTGCGGTGGTATATATACGACACATACTAATATCTTAACTTTTCCAATACAAATCAAGACAAACAAATGTTCGATTGTTTCCACAATGCACTGTACCTATTGATCTGGATATAAGATTAGACTTAACCGCTATCATTACTCCTCCACCTCTATCACAGTTACTTGTTTTTTTAGATCTATCACATCTATACAAATTAAAATCAGCTAAACCTAGTTCACCATCCAATATACCTTCATGTAGCCATGTCTCGACAAAAAATCAAAATGTCATGGTTTGCTGTGTCCAAGGAAAGTTGCAATGTTTTCAGTTTTGTGCGCAGGCCTCTGACGTTCTGGTAATATAATTTATTAGGAAAATTTAACTTGACATATTAAAATAGTAAACGTAAACATTGTATTAACAGTAGTAAACTTCATTAGTAATTATTCTAATAAAATTTCAATTACAACATCAGAGTTATTAAAATAAATGTACTTACATGAAGTTTACTACTGTTAATACGCACTCTACAATAAACATTTCACAATAGACAAGCTAAAATTATAATTTAAGATACAGGTCACAACATATTAAAATCAGATGTTAAGAATTGCTCATATTTATAAAATGCATTATTGATTAAGTATTTAATATATAATAATCTTGCATAAGCGATGATCAAAAGTATGTTAAAATTGAAAATTGTAGGTTCTAATGAATGTTCAAGATTGAATGAGATGTAATATTTGAAATTTTGGTCAAGGTATCTTTGAATAAGGGGACCCAGTATTTTGCTGACCACACCTTAGACACGGTTAGATGAAGCATCTTTGAGCACCTCACTTAAATTAATCTCCTCTAAATAGCTACAAATAACATAATTGCTTCATCACCTGTCTCAGTGGCTGCAAACTGGAAATCCCCTTATTCAAAGATACCTTGACCAAAATTTCAAATATTACATCTCATTCAATCTTGAACATTCATTAGAACCTACAATTTTCAATTTTAACATACTTTTGATCGTCGCTTACACTGTTAGGTACAGCATTAAAAAGGGGAAGAAAGGGAGAGAGAGCAACCAGTCATTTAACCCTAGTTTATTAGTAAAATTTAACTTGAAATATTAAAATAGTAAACGTAAACATTCCAACCAGCCATTTTTTGGAAACGCCGAGGACCAAGGTGGATAATAAATGTCCACATAAAATCAACAACCACAAATTAGCCAACACTAACAAATTAAATCAAAACTAGAACTTTATTGACGTTTACTATTCAGAAAATATTTTTCAATTATTTTAAAACTCAAAAAAATATAGGGTAAATGTGGGTGAGATGCCACATATCACGTGGTTCTTAACGCAATGCGTAAAGAGGGGCACAAAAAACAATAAATCGCTGCTTTGAAGCATGACCGGCACAACTCAAAACTTTCCGTTTTCACGATTTTTACATCAAAATGGTTCAAATTGCATCTAGTTTCCTTTCCAATAGAGAAATTTACCTACTTCGTACCTCTTCTGTAAGATGTCGCCACCTACATTTTGGTTCAACTCAAACAATTGGATTAGTTTTTGAACAAGACCGTACCAATTTAGTCGTGTTTGAACCATTTCGGGGTAAGTACGTAGTTTTTATCTACAAGAATGTACCAATTTGTGATAGACTGCAGTTAGTGGTAATAATTTTTGTGCAAAATCGTCATTTTTTAGTTAGTCTAGTCTTGTGCAAAATATTTTGAATGCTAAGTAATTTTATTTTATTGCAAGAGTATATCAGTTAGTGTTGGACCATTCTTGCAAATATATATAAATTAATATTTTTACAAACTTTTTCTCCACCAGAATATTTTGAATTATACCAGTTTTGTCTATAGTGTGATAATATCTATGGCGTATTTTTTTGAGTTAGGCCATTATTGTTCATAAATTACCTACTAAAAGTACAATATATTTCTTTGTGTTACAAAAGTAACGCTGATCTTATTCATCGTTTAATTAAAACAAATTTGATGGGATGAAGAATTTTACGCCATGGCTATACCGCATAAAAGATATAAGACCCACTACTAACACACACCTGTGTTTGTAGCTTGTGCTGCCATCGCTCAAACAACGCCGCTTGCTTTGTGTGTATTATAGCCTCGCTATCGTGCCACGCAAGCCAAAAACTAGTAAAATAGTTTGTTTTATTTTACAGGTATATAGCAAAGTATTATTACTATATAGTATTCGCAATAATATGGATCAAAGAAATCGATCATCTTTAATACTTAAACTCTCTAGAGAAAATGTAGAAGTTCATAATATAGATGAACCGATGTGGGCTATTAAAAATGTTATTATATTCAGCCTCGTCTCATAAACAACTATACGTAGTACCTCCGCCTCTGGCCGGATCATCCACAATTTTTAAAGCTAAACACAAAATCAATAATCCCCTCCGCCTAACCCGGTACCGCTGTTGAATCAGTCTTTATCTTTGTGCCGGTTTGTCCACACGGTGTCGGAAGAAGTGCGTTATTTTTTCGTTTTTTGGTACCAAAATTTAAACAAATATGCCCAAAAGAAGAAAGAGTCGAAGTCGTTCGCCTGTTCCGTCAAAAATGTATAAATTATTGCAAAAAATGAGTGATAGACTTGACAAAATAGAAAATAAACAATCTGGAATGTCTCGGTTTAATCGTGAAAAATCTTCTTCATCTTGGCGTCGCATTCGTCGTCCTCTTTTAACTTCAGCAAGTGAAAGCGAGACAAGTGATGCTGCAAGTTCGCCAAGAAGTTTCTATGCGTCAGACGACGAGAAAGGGGGTGATCGAGACATCGAAGATGGGCAGGGTGTGTCAGGTAGGAAAAGACGACAAATTAGAATATAATTTAATATTTTAGTCACGTACCTACCTATATATAATTTGTTCGGGATAACAAAGTCTGGTATTACTAGGCAGGCATCAATCAATATTCGAAAGTATATTTAATCTTATGGTGAATATTAGCATTTAACCCAATAAAATGTCTGTTTGGGAACACAGACTTAACATAATATCATGTCTGTTTGGGACAACGGACAAACAATTTTTTCTGTTCGGGAAAACAGAACTAACGAGAAAAAATGTCTGTTTGGGAACACAGACTTAACATAATATTATGTGTGTTCGGGATAACACTTTTTTCTTTTTTGTTTTTCATTTCACCTAAAATTTATTTTAACACTTTTAAATATTCTTTGCAGATAGCGTATACCCTGCAAATATAGACAATACTGGCAGTGAAAATCACAACAGATCACAGGTAGACATCTTAGCTATAATAGGTAATACTGTGACCCCAAAAGATACTTTCGCCAATCCCATCCAGGCAGATGTTGCGTCCTGCCTTAAGACTGTGATAACCACAGGGCTACAGGACGAACCCCTGGAGGAGCTATTCAATAAATATCCAACACCAGATAACTGCAAATTTTTTAATCCACCCTCTATAAATCCAGAGGTAAAGGTTGCAGTGTCGGAGCCAATTATACAAAGAGATGCTCGCTTATTGCGTTTACAAAAACATATTGGAACCAGCCTCTCTGCCATTGGTTTCACCATAACAAAAATGCTCAACGAAGAGGGAAGGGACAACACAGTTTACATACAAACACTCAGCGACGTGGGAAAATTACTTTCAAATGTACACCACTTAGAGTCAGTGTCTCGCAAGGAGTTAATAGCAAGAAATTTAAATAGAGACCTAAAAGAAACTTTGTCGAATACACCTACCGGTGAGCTTCTCTTTGGCGCTGATCTTGACACTACGATAAAATCAGCCCGTGAATTAGAAAAATCGGGACAGCAACTAAAGCCATCTAAAAAACCAGTTCCATTAAATAAATTCACACCAAGAGCCCAGTCTTCGAACCCCAAAAACCAGGAAAACTACCGAGGTCACCTGTTCCAGAAATACGGAGCCAGGAAGAGGGGACCTTCCTATCGGGCTCAAGTGCCTGTCAACCAGGGTCGACGAGCACAACAATTTTACAAGAGAAGACCAGAGAGGAGCGACATGAAATATCGTCAATACTAGTACAGGTTAGTAAACCTTGTGGAAGGTTAAAATTCTTTGTCAATAGATGGCGCAATCTTGCTGTACATGAAAAAATTTTATCTTACATAAATGGACTTAGTATCCCATTCATCAAAAAACCCGTACAACCTATTGTGCCTATAGAACATAGGTGGTCCAGCAAGGAATCGCCTATTATAATCTCTTTAATCAATAATTTATTAGAATCGGGCGCAGTGTCCAAGGCGGACGAATGTCAGGGCCAATTTATCTCAAACATTTTTACTGTATCAAAACCGGATGGGTCTTATCGCCTAATACTGAATCTTAAAATATTAAATAATTTTGTAAAAAGTAATCATTTCAAAATTGAAGACAATAAAACTGTGGCTAAACTTTTATCGAAAGGTTGCTATATGGGAAAAATCGACTTAAAGGATGCTTACCATTTAGTACCAGTTAAGCAATCACATTGTAAATATTTAAGATTTAAGTTTAACGGAGAGTTATATCAATATAATTGTTTACCCTTCGGATTAAGCTGCGCGCCACTGATTTTTACAAAAATTTTAAGACCCGTTGTTAAGATACTAAGAGGAAAAGGGATACTCTTAGTCGTTTATTTAGACGATTTCTTAATAATAGGGAGATCATATGAGGAGTGTCAAAATAATATAAAAATTACTATAGAGTTATTATCACAGTTAGGCTTCTTAATTAATTACAAAAAATGCAGCTTACTACCAACTCAAAAATGTATATTTTTAGGATTTATTTACAATTCACTTGCTATGACCATTTCTTTACCTGAAGATAAACAAAAACGAATAATAAGATTGTTAAAAAATTTTTTTAATCTGCCACGATGTAAAATTAGAGATTTCGCAAAATTTATAGGAACACTTGTGTCTGCGTGCCCAGGTATCAAATATGGTTTTCTACACACAAAAATATTTGAGTATTATAAGTATAAAGCCTTAAAGGAATCAAAGGGGAATTACAATGCTGTAATGAATTTGTCAAAAAATATCCTACATGACCTCTCTTGGTTTATTAATATAATACCAAATTCATTCAATCATGTTCATATTAATAATTATTCACTAGAAATATTCACAGATGCGTCAAGTACGGGCTGGGGAGTTTTTTGCCAAGGAAAAAGTACATATGGTCAGTGGTCTGAGCAAGAAAAAACGCTCCATATTAATGCATTAGAAATGTTGGCTTTATATTTTGGGTTAAAATGTTATACATCAAAATTGTCTAATTGCTACATTTTGTGTAGAGTGGATAACACAACTGCAGTAGCAACGATCAATAGAATGGGCAGTGTTAGATTTATAAGGTTAAATATTATAGCCAGGAAAATTTGGTCCTGGTGTGAAAAAAGAAATATTTTTATATTTGCTAGCTATATAAATACGAAAGAAAACATAGAAGCAGACAAAGCATCAAGAAAAATTCAAAAAGAAACAGAATGGAGCTTATCAAACGATGCTTACCAGAAAATAATAGACATTTTTGGCACACCTCGTATAGATCTCTTTGCTAGTAGGCTAAATAAAAAGTGTGAAACGTTTATATCATGGATGAGAGATCCTGAAGCATTCAAGGTGGATGCCTTCACAGTACACTGGGGAACACTTAGATTTTATGCATTTCCCCCCTTTTCTATGATTTTGAAAACATTACAAAAAATTATAAATGATGAAGCAGAAGGTATAGTCGTCGTTCCGTTTTGGATCTCTCAGCCATGGTATCCACTTTTTAAATCATTGATTGTAGGAGAACCATTAGTTTTTAGACCTAAAAAATATTTACTTTCTTCTAGCAGAACTCCCCATCCTTTGTGGCAACACCTTTCCCTGGTGGCAGGGAGGTTATCAGGGAAGCGCTTCTCAAAGGGAATGTTCCCCCAGAATCCTTAGACATCTGCTTATCCTCAATAACTCAGGGAACAATAAAACAATATAACTCTGGTCTAAAATTATGGTGGGAGTTCTGCTGTGCCAAAAATAATAATCCTTTTACTATAACGGTTTCAAATGTCTTAGAGTTTCTATCAATTCAATTTAAAAATGGAGCATCCTATGGGACTCTAAATTCGTATAGATCGGCCATAGGTCAGATTGCAGGTCCGGACCTGGGACAAGATTTTAGGATTAAAAGGTTTTTTAGGGGAGTGTTCGGTCAAAGACAACCTAGACCTAAATACGAACATACATGGGACCCAGGGGTTGTAATTAAATATGTTCGAAATCTTGAAAATAGTACTCTGTCATTAGAACTTCTTACAGAAAAACTAGTAACACTATTAGCACTTGCAACAGGTCAGCGGTTACAGACCTTAAGCCTGATAAACCTTGACAATATTATAAAAACTAATGATAATACAATCGAAATAAAAATTCCTTATAGAATTAAAACTAGTGGTATTAACAAATCTCAACCCCTTCTTGTTTTGCCCTTCTTCCAGTGCGATCCAAATGTCTGTGTTGCGAACGCATTATTAAAATATTTGGAAGTAACAAAACACTTAAGAGGTTCATGTACATTCTTATTTATATCGTATAAAAAACCCTATCATAAGGCTACAACACAGACTCTGGGTAGGTGGATTAAGAAGATGTTAAAACTAAGTGGCGTTGACACTGGACAATTTAAGGCTCATTCTACCCGCCACGCCTCTACATCAGCCGCAAGTAGAGGCGGGGTGAGCTTCGACTGTATAAGACTCGCTGCAGGTTGGACTAGAAACTCTCAGACATTTGCAAACTTCTATAATAGGCCAATAGTTTGTAATAAGGAATTTGCAAATACTATTTTAAAATTAGGAAATTAATGTACTTCTAAGTTTTCTGTCTTAAATGTTATATAACCATGCAGTTCCCTTAAACTGTTTTTATGTAACTTCCTACGTATGCTCATGTATAGTTTCTTCCATAATGTAGTTTTTCAATTTTACCTCTTGACAGGTTTTGTTTCGTTTTTCGCTTTATTCTTAATGTTGTTTATTATTATTATATGTTTTATGTTATTTTTTTTTTTGTGTATTCACCTAATTTAATAAATGCATATTTTTTGCTTATTTTGTTGTTGCAACTGCTTTAAACATCTACGTATAGTTGTTTATGAGACGAGGCTGAATATAATTACAAGATCAAACGAACTTACCTAAGTGATGTTCGATCTTGATTATATGAAGGCCTCGTCGAAATAAACAAAGTCCCTCGCCACCCTTTCTTATTTAATAAGAATAACCCAAAAATATTATTGCAACAACAGCTTTAAAATAGACTAATTCAACAGCGGTACCGGGTTAGGCGGAGGGGATTATTGATTTTGTGTTTAGCTTTAAAAATTGTGGATGATCCGGCCAGAGGCGGAGGTACTACGTATAGTTGTTTATTTCGACGAGGCCTTCATATAATCAAGATCGAACATCACTTAGGTAAGTTCGTTTGATCTTGTAATTATGATGCCGCAGACTTCGGTCGACTTAGATTCAACTTTTCTGGAACCTGAATCTTCTAATGAAAAAATACATGCAGGTAATAAAAAAATGTGTTTCATTTTGTAATTGGTTAGGTAACGAATTATTTTTTTTTAGTGGACACTGAAATAATAGGCTCTATTCTAGAAGCGCAAACTTGCGAAGAGACAGTTCATACAGTGAATGAAGGTAGAAATAAATAATGTAGATATTTATGATTTTCCAACACAAATTTTTTTTTTCAGGAAACCTTGCGTTCATTTTATCAGAAAATGTAGCCCCAACGCCAACAATGGGAACTTTAGAGATGATCGTTAGTACAGGTAATCGATATACATTTTTTATGGTTTTACAATAAAATAATATACTTTTTACTATAAACTTTAGGGTAAAAAGTTATTCTAGATAAAAAGTTTCGGTGTTAAAAAAATTACGATTGATATAAAACAAAATTTAGTATAACATACAGGGTCTTGTAAAAAAGAAAAATAGATAACGTTAAATTAAAAAAAAAAATGTTTTTCTAGAGCGACAGAAAGGAAAATAGATATCGTTATAAACTAGTGATATTTCATTTTTACTATACAGGAGTGCCATACATTATTTGTTGAGTAGATACAATATAAAAATAGATTAATACCAATAACAATAACTTCGTTTTTAACCTACCATAAGTTAATTTTTTAGGTAAAACTTAGACACGCCTATAAAATTGTCGTCATAGTTGACAAAACTTAATATTTAGCAACTAATATTTTGTTTTTTCCTTGATTCGATTGCTCTAAAAAAAGCATTTTTTAAATTAGAAATTTTATCATATTTTCCTTTTTTAAAAGATCCTGTACGGTATACTAAATTTTCTTTTATGTCAATTGTAATATTTTTGACAGCAAAACTATTTATCAAGAGTAACTTTTTACCCTAAAATTCGTGGTAAAAAAGTTTTCCATAATATTATGTCAAGCAAATTCACTCACACGTTGTATACAGTTTTTGTTGTTTTTGATTTGTAGATATTGAACAAGAGGCAGGACCGAGTGGCATTCAAGATGCGAGTAAAGTTAAGTCCTTGGATTCTGGTCCATGCGATTCTGTGTCCTCGGACTCCGAGTCATCTGACTGCGATTCTTGCCTATCAGAGCCCTTTGGGTCGGGCAAGTCTGATGTTGATCCAGATTATAAGGCACCCTCGGAGTCTACTGAAAGTTCGGGCAATATCGAAGCTGAAGAAAGAGAAGATCAAGAGCCACAGAAAAGAGGAAGAAAAAGAAAACGAGCTCCAGCGAATTGGGATAGAAATATCACAAAAAAATTGAGAAATACTGGATTGGCTTATAAGTCAATAAAAGTAACCAAATTACATAATGGAATAAAAGAAAAAGTGAATGTTATGAGACCTGAGAGGAAGCTTTTACCACCGTGTAATGACAAATGCCGATTAAAATGTGGAGACATTATATCAGAGGAGAAAAGGCATATAATTTTTAAAGAATACTGGAAACTTGCAGACTTGCAAAGACAACGGGATTATGTTGGATCCTGTATAAAACAAATTCAGCCTAAATATCGATATGAAAGGAATAACTCTAATCGATCTCTTAATAACGCATTCTATTTTGAAGTAGATCAAAAAAAAATTAGAGTTTGTAAACAATTTTTCATTTCAACCTTGGGCATCACCTCCAGAACAGTGCGAACAGTCGTCCAGAAACAAAAATCAGAGACGCATGGTTTTGTTGAAAATGAGATGAGAGGAAAACACGGAAATCAAAAGAAAATTCCAAAACCTATAAAAGACGGAATTGAAAACCACATTAAAAGCATACCGCGTATCGAAAGCCATTATTGCCGGCAACAAATTAAAAGAGAATACATAGAAGGCTCCAAAACTATTGCCGACCTTCATCGGGATTACGAAAATGTTTGTAAAGAAAAAAACGAGGCATTTGGAAATTATCAGGCATACTACAAAATATTCAACGAAGACTTTAACATTGGGTTCTTTTTCCCGAAAAAGGACCAGTGCGACTTATGTGTCGAGTATAAAAATTCCTCTAACGAAAGAAAGCTACAGCTACAGGAAAAATATGATACTCATTTAAAGGAAAAAGCAATGTCGCGAATTGAAAAAGAACAAGATAAGACATCAAACAAAACAATAACTGTGACATTCGATCTCCAAGCAACTCTTCCTTGCCCTACCGGTAGTGCTTCTTCATTTTATTACGTTTCTAAATTAAACGTATATAATTTAACATTTTATTCATTAACGTCTCAGAATGTACAGTGCTATGTTTGGCACGAAGCTGAAGCTAAAAGAGGGGCAAACGAAATAGGAACTTGTGTTTGGCGTTATTTAAACTACTTAGAAGAAACTGTCGATTCAGATACAGAGTCTGAAATGTTTGATATTGTTTTTTATACGGACAACTGTTACGGGCAAAATAAAAACAGATTCCTATTTTGTTTATACATGTTTGCCCTTACAAAATTCAAGTTCATAAAATCTATTACCCACAAATTTCTGATAACTGGGCACACCCAGAACGAGGGTGACCATGTTCATTCTGTAATAGAAAAACAAGTTTCCAGGTACAAAAAATCAGCCCCCATTTACGTACCAGAACAGTATGTGAGCTTGATTAGGCAGGCGAAAAAAAAACAACCAAATTATGATGTGAAGGAAATGACTCATTCCGATTTTTTTGACCTAAAGGATCTTAACATTAAAATGGGCTTAAAAGATTCATATCGGAACACTGATGGCGACATTTTTAAGATTTCCGAACTCAAGATTTTCAGAGTTGAAAAAGACAAGCCAGGAAAGTTTTTCTATAAAAATTCCTATGAAGCGGAAAAATACTACGAAGTGGATACCTTATCACGGCGTACTTCCAATGATGTCAGTAATATAAGCCTAAAGCCAGTCTACAATCATAAAGTAGGAATCGCCGAAAATAAAAAACAAGGAATACTCACTTTAATTAAGAAAAATATTGTACCCCAATTTTATCAACATTTTTATGAAGGCTTATAATTATTATTATTAAACCTTATTTGGAGTTTTGGTGTTTTTTTATTTATACCGAGGAAAACCTTACTATACCTTACTTTATCGCATATTTAGTTTAATTAAGATTCTAAAGAGCAAATAATAAATTTATTAAGTTTTAGTACCAAAAATAACAATAGTTAATCGATACAATTTTTTTTTCAAAAGTGACACAACTCGATATTTTTTCTAAAATTTTATCAAAAACAAATCTAACTTAATACCAAAACTTATAAAATTATAAATAACAACCGAACCAATATTATTATGAGCAATCATACTTTTATTACTTTATTTTAAATGAATATAATGATATTTAAAATGGATGAAATATTCAAACCTCTCTCCTGAAATATTTGTTTTTTTGAGATATGCCGGTCTTGTTTCAAAGCAGCGAAATATTGATGAACGTTGTGCACACCTCACAATGGCCTTGCACGTGAACGATGACAGTCGCTCCACGCTTAGCGTGGAGAGTCCAGCTATTTCATTGGAAAGTGCTGAAACTTTTTCTTTCCTTATTATGGAGCTTACCCCGCCGACGACTCCTCTACATATTCGTCTGATGGCGATTCGTCCCCGCCGCAGGATTAGTGCAGATAACGAAATCGCACATCAATTTTGGGAGTAAGTTTATTGTCAACCGTAGGTATTCACATAATACCCATTTTGGTTTTCAAAGTGCTGCCGTATAGACTGCGTTCCAGGCGTGTATAAATTAATAAAATTATAAACACATTTTCTTTTTATTGTTTGCGTCTATAAGAGATTCAAACGTATGGTTTAAATAGATATAAAAAAGTATTTTTTTTTATTTGTTTACAAGAAAAGGCAGATACTGCTGCTTTATCTTATTGGTTTTCCGATATTCATAAAATAGACAAATGGCAGCAAGTGGCATTTGCTGCTTTTTTCTATGTTATTTGATAGATACTGCTTATTTCTATTGCAAGAAAGGAAAAAACAACATAGTAAAACATAGTCTTTATTTATTTTATAAATAATATTATTGTTAGCATTATGTTCTAAATAAAAGAAAATACAAAATACGACACTAAATAATTATGGTGCAGTCGGCAAATTTAACCAAAAATCTTTTCTGCTGTCTTCCATTAAGACAATAAGATTTTTTATTATGGTCGATTTTCTTTCATCTGACACACCACACGGTTCATTGTGAAAACAATTTTTTCTTATAAACGTCGTTTTTTAAGAAATTTAGGGATTTCGTTTGTTCCGCTGCTAAACTACATTTATATTTTCCTCTTCCTCTGATTGCTTCGTGCCACAATACTGCAAAAGGCAACTTTGTATTGTTCGCCTTAGTTCCAATCGATACAAAGGTTTCATTGTAAACTACTAGTCGCGGTGTAAATAAAACATTTTTAAAACATTCCATTCGTAAGTGTTTTATTAAGATTTTGTGTATTTAGACTTGAATTTACTGCCTTTTTCAGTGGTAAATAGAGGCAGAAACGCCGTACAATGCCAAAACCGCAATAAAGCCAGTTTTGAATTTTGTTGTAGTTACTGCCTTTCTCCATAGTTGGGCAGTATACTAACCGACAACTATTCATACGTGCAGTGACTGCCCCTCTTCACGCATTGCGTTAAGAACCACGTGATATGTGGCATCTCACCCACATTTACCCTAGTTTATTAGTAAGTTTTTATTTTAAGAAACTGTTTTGCCAATACAATATCTATATAGGATGAAAGCTGATCCTATATAGATATTATATTGGCAAAAATGACTCCTTCATGGCCAAAACAGCGAAAAACTAAAGTCTTTCATTTTGTAATTTGCAGGAACGGGTTTTGTTACAGGTTACAGGTGATTTGTGTGACTCAAAATAATAGTGGAATAAGTCACAACAGAGAAATTTTTGTAATAGAGGTGGTGGAATGTATGGGAGCAAGTCTAGCATATCTTTTCTTTTAAATTGAAAAATATATACCAACGGAGTGCGCTGTGCCAAGTTTCGCTCAATTATAACATTTTGGAGTTATTCCACTATTATTATGAGTCACACATTTGTTACAGGTGATACGGGGCAGAGCCGCTGCAATTTATTAAAAAACAATGTCGGTACAACAGAAGCTGGATTGCCATTACATTTATGGCAATCCCAGCAAAATGCTGAAAGTGTCCAAGGCAATGAAGGAATTGCCATCGGAAGATATACCATCGGAAGATATACCATCGGAAGATATACCATCGGAAGATATAACTCTTGCTGAAACCAAAGTATTTTCCGAAAAGCATTCGACTTCCGTCCGACAGTAGGGACGCTCAATAACTTTCAAAACACAATTAATAAATTGAAATCAGATTTTTTAGAAAACGACGAGTTAAATAGCAGAAACCCAATAATGGCGTTGATTTATTTGTTAATAATTTCTGGAATGGATTTATCTTTTGCCAAATCAGGGTGTTCTCTATTTAGAGCCAGAAAGGTGTTGACAACAATTTTTAAATGTGACCACGTCAAAGAGCTATATGTCAAGCAGCTACGCCGGATGTTAGGGCAAGTGGCGTTTATCAACAATTTAAAAATATTAAGAAAACGGGTAAAACAAAGGAAAATAAATAAACGAGATTTCACTGATGAGAGTGAGGCACGGCTCCAAAGGATTTTAAAAAATTTTCTGAAATTTGCTATAAACAAACGGCAAACCGTGCGCCTCGATGAGCCGTCGACAAGAAAACAGGAGCCGACCGTGCGTCCACTCGATGAGCCGTCGACTTCATCAGCATCTGCTGATGAGTCGACAGTTCAGCGAGCAGACACATGCTCGACTGCTAATCAGCAACCTGCTGATGAGATGGACGCATCTCATAACCAGGCTCCTGATGAGATGGACACATCTCATCAGGAGCCTGCTGATGAGATGGACGCATCGCATCACCAGGCTCCTGATGAGATGGACGCATCTCATCAGGAGCCTGCTGATGAGATGGACGCATCCCATCACCAAGCTTCTGATGACAGTGAGATTACGAATCGCAGAAGAAAAATTGATTCAATACCCGATGAGCCGTCGCCCTCACCATGTAAAATTGTAAATAATTCTCCATCATTAAGCTCTTCAAGCAACGAATCTCTAAGACCGTTTAAAATAAAAGACAAAGTGTGGGACAAAATCCGGGGATACCCACATTTTCCCGGCATTATTATCGACATTGATAGACGTGGATATAGAGTCCAATTTTTTGACAAGAAAAATAGTCAAGGATATGTGGGCAGCAATAAAATCTTTCCCATAAACAAATATAAACCCGAACAAATAGTTACAAAATCGATGGCGGTAAAACGCAAAATCATTTATCAATATAAGAAAGTTTTGCAATATAAATAAAATTTTCAATTTTTTGGCGTTTTATTGGTTTCCCAAATGGCCGTCGACCGAAGTCCTTCAGCCATGGTAAATTTTACAATAATATAATCAAATAAAACAACGGCAGTCTACCTCCACAATATGTATTTCAATGTATATGTTTATATCCTACATGTTTCGGACATAGAAATGTCCATCATCAGGGATACTAAAAGAAATTTACAATGTAAGTTAAAAGTTTTAAGTAAAATGAGAGGACTTACCAGTAGTCGATTACGACAGCTCTATCTTGCATAAGCGACGATCAAAAGTATGTTAAAATTGAAAATTGTAGGTTCTAATGAATGTTCAAGATTGAATAAGATGTAATATTTAAAATTTTGGTCAAGGTATCTTTGAATAAGGGGACCCAGTATTTTGCTGACCACACCTTAGACACGGTTAGATGAAGCATCTTTGAGCACCTCACTTAAATTAATCTCCTCTAAATAGCTACAAATAACATAATTGCTTCATCACCTGTCTCAGTGGCTGCAAACTGGAAATCCCCTTATTCAAAGATACCTTGACCAAAATTTCAAATATTACATCTCATTCAATCTTGAACATTCATTAGAACCTACAATTTTCAATTTTAACATACTTTTGATCGTCGCTTATGCAAGATAGAGCTGTCGTAATCGACTACTGGTAAGTCCTCTCATTTTACTTAAAACTTTTAACTTACATTGTAAATTTCTTTTAGTATCCCTGATGACGGACATTTCTATGTCCGAAACATGTAGGATATAAACATATACATTGAAATACATATTGTGGAGGTAGACTGCCGTTGTTTTATTTGATTATATCAACTCCACTGTAATGGACTACTTCTTCAAACAATTGAAATTTGTAGGTTCTAATGAATGTTCAAGATTGAATAAGATGTAATATTTGAAATTTTGGTCAAGGTATCTTTGAATAAGGGGACCCAGTATTTTGCTGACCACACCTTAGACACGGTTAGATGAAGCATCTTTGAGCACCTCACTTAAATTAATCTCCTCTAAATAGCTACAAATAACATAATTGCTTCATCACCTGTCTCAGTGGCTGCAAACTGGAAATCCCCTTCAATTGTTTTTTTCGCGGAGCATTTTATCAATTGGGTTGTTAAGTTCCGTTTTCTGAGAATAAGGTAAACGATAAGGTTTAACATAAACAGGACTTGTGTTAGGTTGTAGATGAATTTTTTGTTTGTAAATTTTGGTAGTAGTTAAAGTTTCCCCTTTTAAGTGAAAAACATCCGAATATTTAGAGCAAATTTTTTGTAAAGAAAATTTTTGTGATTTTTCAAGATGATCTAATTTTACTGTGTTTAACAATTTATCTACTCTGTTTACAGTTTTGTGGACTGGGTTATACTGACATATGTCATAATAGTATAAAGGCACAATTTTTGGAGCAAAATTTTTTATGTTAACATCTTGATTGCGTGTATTGAGAATTCGTACCGGAATCCGATTAGAAATTGATTTTACCAAAATTCCTGCAACAAATACACCTTCACAAATTTCATCCGGTATTACAACGCATTCTTCATTTTTGTTCATATGAAAATATTTTGTTACTTCATGTATATGCAAGTATAATTCTCATATTTCGAGTGAATAGACGTTAATATTTGTTTATTATTTACATTAAATGAAAAAAGAAAGTTTTCGTAGTCTAACTTTGCCAAGTATCGCATAAAAAAATCTGTTCCAATTAAACCATGCACATTGTCCTCAAAACTGTCGATCAGCAAAAACTCGTGACATACTTTTGCACCATTTATATGTAATAATAAATTTGTCGAACCTTGCGAAATGATTGTCCCAGAGACCCCGTTAATTTTTATTTTCTTTAAACAATTAATTTTTTCCGTTTTGTTTATGATGTTTTTAAAAATGACACTTATTGAAGCTCCGGTATCAAGTAAAAATTTTAAATTTTTATTTTTATATTTTACATAAATAAAATTAAGTCCATTAGTATTAAATATAAATGAGTCAGGAAAATTTGCATTTTTATTTAGATGGGCCTCGAAAAAATGTTTCGCTATTATTACCGTTGGTATTATCCAATTCTTCAGAGTTCATGTATTACCCTCCTTGATTTGAATTATTACCGAAGAATCGTCCTCTAGTATACTGTCCCCGTGGTGAATAATAATTAGTATTAGAGCGAGCACCTCTCCCTCTAAAATTAGTATTACCTTGCTGACCACGCGAAAAATGCCCCCTAAAATTGTTAGTGGTAGCACCAAAATTGTTTGCACCCCTATTACTCCGGAAGTTTGTATTTTGTCCGCGTCTATTATAATAATGGTGTGAGCAACTATTGCCTTTACCTCGCATTTGAAATAAGGGTTTTGAATTTGTTTCGCCTAGATATTCATCTTTCGCACCACCAATTGCCTCACTAAGAGTATCGTAATTTCGCGCTTTCACTATGGTTCGCAAACTGAAATTTTGAAGACCGTTAGCAAAAGAGCTTATAGCGATTTTCTCATTGACCGGCCTCAAAATATCCATCACTCTAGAGTCTCCCCCAGACTGAGATATAGTTAGGTCGACCATCAGTTCTTCAATCGCTTTCCCAAACTCTTCTACCGACTTTAACCCTTGTTTTATGTTATTTAGCTGAGACGATAAAGCGGTCGCGGATTTTTTTGTAATAAAATGCCGCCTAAGATCTGTAACTAACAATTAGTTTGAAGCATAGGATGATTTTAACCTAATATTTGCATTTCCTGATAAACGCGTTTTTAGTACATATGTGGTTAACAATAATTTACCCGCATCATCCAAAATTGCATCATACCACTCAATGCCATTTATTAATTGTAAGGTTACGGTTTCAGAACCATCCATAACTGGTAGAAGGCCTGATGCAGTCTTGGGATCGAATTTTTGAGCCATCTTTGCTGTTTTGACTTCGTCAGAATGTTCTGAATCTGAGTCAGAGGAAACCAAAATTTCGCTTTCTATCCCCGCTATCGTGATATCCCCTAACCTAGATTGTAAAACACCTTGACAAGCTTTTAAATATTGTTCTATCTGCTGAATATATTCCCTAACTGTATTAATTACCTTAGGCTCGTTTGATTTTTTATTAAATGTTTCCCTAATAGTTCTTAATTCTAATGTATAATTTTTAAATTTAATTAGCTTACGTAGATTATATTTCTCTTTTTGCCGTATTTCCGTATTGTCCTTTACTAAATTCCTCTTGAATACTTTGACTTCATCGAGTAAATATATGAATTCAGTAGGTACCGACATCCCATTTCTTGTCCACTAAATTTACCATGTTCCTTGTATCTTAAAAACCATATTTTTATTGTAACCTAAAAACCTAAAATGTTCCTCTTCTTATTTAAACTGTTTCTCGGCTTCTCCCGATTTCTTCCCGAATTTCTGCACGCATTCTCTATACCATCGCTTTTGTGACTCTTCTAAATATACACCAGCCAAAGAAAATTGCCAACAACACAATAATGCATGTACTTCGGATATCTTGGATAGAGCCAAAACCATGGGTACTGGGGCTGTTAGTTTGGCCACCGCTATTCCCTGCTTGTGCTATTATTATTTCTTCTTTGCTCTGTGTCTTGCCCATTTCGCCGATATTCAAATGCTCAAAATTTGGTTCGTAGACAGGATCGCCATGTAACGAAGGGAGTTACGGGGGTTTTAATACCCCCTTTTACGACAAATCAAACTCTCCTCTTTCGAGTAAAAATAATGTCTATTTCTCATATCAAAATTGTACCCATTACAAAAGTGCTTATTTTACTTGTTATACTAATTACGAAATCAATAACCTTAATTACCTTAGGTCTACATGTTAGGTTTAATAATAATAAATATACTGAGTGTACGAATATGACAAGAAACTAATAAATATATTTATATAATAATAGGATATATTTTGTTCTTACACTACAATACCTTGACCAAAATTTTAAATATTACATCTCATTCAATCTTGAACATACTTCTTCAAACAATTGAAAATTGTAGGTTCTAATGAATGTTCAAGATTGAATAAGATGTAATATTTGAAATTTTGGTCAAGGTATCTTTGAATAAGGGGACCCAGTATTTTGCTGACCATACCTTAGACACGGTTAGATGAAGCATCTTTGAGCACCTCACTTAAATTAATCTCCTCTAAATAGCTACAAATAACATAATTGCTTCATCACCTGTCTCAGTGGCTGCAAACTGGAAATCCCCTTATTCAAAGATACCTTGACCAAAATTTCAAATATTACATCTCATTCAATCTTGAACATACTTCTTCAAACAATTGAAAATTGTAGGTTCTAATGAATGTTCAAGATTGAATAAGATGTAATATTTGAAATTTTGATCAAGGTATCTTTGAATAAAGGGACCCAGTATTTTGCTGACCACACCTTAGACACGGTTAGATTAAGCATCTTTGAGCACCTCACTTAAATTAATCTCCTCTAAATAGCTACAAATAACATAATTGCTTCATCACCTGTCTCAGTGGCTGCAAACTGGAAATCCCCTTATTCAAAGATACCTTGACCAACATTTCAAATATTACATCTCATTCAATCTTGAACATTCATTAGAACCGTATTGTAAAATTTACCATGGCTGAAGGACTTCGGTCGATGGCCATTTGGGAAACCAAGTCGTTTTCGATATTTCCAATTGTGACAATAACTCCCGACCTGTGACAATAACTCCCGACCTGTGTTAAATCCACCAAGAACAGTTTTCTTATTGGTCATTAATTTACACTTTAAGTATTATAAACATTGCAAGAACAGTTTTCTTATTCGTCATTAATTTCACTTTAAATATTATAAACAGTTAACATATTTTTTATTTGTTGGGCTTCATGCGGCATGATATGGCACAGTTCCGAAGACTGTTTGCTATACATCACAGGAAGAGAATCCCCATATCGGCACCTGAACGAAGGTTCAGTGAGAGAGTCCACGATTTTCTCGCCAACAAACCTTGAAGTTTTTCATTCAGAAAGCAGTGGCTCAGCGAAAATTGGCAGCCAAACGTCCTCGATATTCAGCCCATTTTAAAAATATTTTGAATTATACAGGTTGCGCCTAAAAGGTAGGGTGCCATGAAGTTGCATTATTTTAAATGGAACACCCTGTATATTTTTAGATTCTACATAAAATTTTAATTATTTTTTATTAAATGTATTATTAGTCTATATTTACTAGTTTCCGAGATATTGATTTTTGAAAAATTACATTTTTGAACTTTGACAGCTTTCAACTTTCTAACAGTACCTATTAGAGCAAAACGGCTTACATGTCCCTATCTTCGATTTATGTTATCTTTCCAAAATTGTCAACTTCCGGTTTAAGAGGAAGTTGATATTTTTGGGAAGATAATAAAAATTGAAGATAGGGACGTAAGCCGTTTTGCTCGGAAACGTACTGTTAGAAAGCTATTAGCTGTCAAAGTTCAAAAATGTCATGTTTCAAGAATCAATATCTCGGAAACTAATAAATATAGCCTAATAATACATTTAATAAAAAATAATTGAAATTTTATGTAGAATCTAAAAATTAAAAAATATACAGGGTGTTCCATTTAAAAAAATGTAACTTTGTGGCACCCACCAGATCGGCCATTACAATGATTTGTATCGTTTCCAGGTACGGTAAGATCGTGGACAAACTAATAACATGTAATAAAGCATGTAGGGAAAAAATTTTATACTACTTTACTCTATATTGCACACATTTGAACAGGCGATAAAAAATGACAGGGAAACACTGCTTCTGAAAGTAGAACAATACTTAGCAAACCCTAAGCTAAGAATTAAATACAAATTTAAGTTTGCTGAATCGCATAAAGAGTTGCACGGCATCACCATGCGTAAACGACAAATAAAAGAAGCTCTCAAACTCGTGCATCGCAAACTTTTTGTGCGAGAACTAAAACTTTGGTGCTTGAGCAATGGGCAGGCCAAACTTCAAAAAATTATGCAAATATTGGACAGCAGTGCCAAAAGATACATAAACTTACAATAAACTTAACTTTAAATGACAATATTTTTTTTTTCCATAAAGTACTGTTCTTGCAATGTTTATAATACTTAAAGATAAAATTTCGTCTTTCTCAGCTACGACGTTATGTAATAAAAATATTTGTTCACGTTAAATGGCTGGTTAGTTATGAATAATTCAAATTTTAATATTATGTTAAAAATGTTTACGTCTTTCTCAGCTACGACGTTATGTAATAAAAATATATGTTCACGTTAAATGGCTGGTTAGTTATGAATAATTCAAATTTTAATATTATGTTAAAAATGTTTACGTCTTTCTCAGCTACGACGTTATGTAATAAAAACTTATATATTTCCTTAGTCAGATCACAATGTTCTATAGTGATAATGTAATATGTATAAATTATTTGTAAATTGGGTGTTAGCCCGTTGGATGAATAAAGTGATTATGCTGTACTGCCTAAAAATAAATTGGTAACTGATCCGTTTTTCCATTCAATTCGATTGTCAATTATTTCCAAATAGAGTTCAAACCATATTATATTTTAACGGCGCTTGCCGGTCATAGTTGCCGCGAAAACAACCACGCCGTCCATGTCCTTTGGTAAGCGTCGGGCGACCCAACTGTATAGTCTACATTCGTTTCTGTAGCTCACAGGAGAGCAAGCCACACGCAATTTGGTTCTGGGAAAATTTTCCAGCCAGAAAGCAAATACGATTTTCCAAATTGACTTAAAATCATATTAAATTTACAGCGTATATAAATAGGAAAAATCGAAACTAATTTTTTTTCTATCTTTTGTGCGATTGCGCTCAAAATTAATTTGGTTACCACCTAAGTCGATGCCACCCTGTAGACGTAGTACTGTAACTTTGATATATATGCATGACAATTAGTCGAGGTATACAAAAAGGTGGTACATCTAGAACACTGTATAAATGCATGTATACGGTAAATAGCATCAATTTGTACGAAGCACAGTGGTTTCGGCTAGCCGATATAGGTTTTCTTGTGCGAAATAGCAGGAGTAAGGCAAGTATTTCGTTGAATGAAAATAAAAAAAAAAATATGGTTAGGATCCTTTCCTCTGTGGCCGCGTAAAAAACGCGAATTTGTGAAGTGGGCAACCGAGTGGGGAAAATATGTTTCTTAATTTGCCAACACTGCCTTTGTTTCGGGAAATTCGTGACATAAAATACAGTTCGTGTAAAAACTTCGGTGAGTAAACAGTAGCGTTGCAACAGTCATACATTTTCAGAAAATTGTATTTATAAACGGTTTTTCTTAAATTTTCTTTCAAATAAGTGGGTAATAGGCAGCCCTAAGCACGCACACCCATTTTTCTTTTAATTTTTCGCGTTTTTTCAGCACAAAACGTTCAATTGCGTATCGACAGCGTCGGTTGCTGAATGAAACGGCGTAAATGAGTGAATTCGGTTTTCGAAAGAGGTTTTCCATAAGTTATGTTTTGAATACGTGCGTAACACTGCGCTGAAAGCATGCAGGCCTAATTTTTTTTTTATTTTTTAGTACTTTCACCATAAAAAGAGCAATTACGTCGCGCAAACGTCGGTTAATTCAGAGAATGGCGTCAATAAGTTGAAATTCGTTAATTTGTGTTTGAAAAACAGTGCGTTAAGCGGTAACTGTTTTAGCGACAAGCGTTTTTCGAAAAAACATTATTATTTCCGTAATCTACACCCTTCAATTACTCTGTAAATGAATTTTTCATTTTGTTATAATGCAGGAACGGGTTTTGCTACAGGCGATTTGTTACAGGTGATACGGGGCAGAGCGGCTAAAATTTCTTAAAAAATAATATGGCGGCACAACTTAAGCTGGATTGCCATTACTTTTATGGCAATCCCAGCAAAATGCTTAAAGTTTCAAAAGCAATGAAGGAATTGCCATCTGACGATATAACTCTTGCTGAAAGCAAAGTTATTTTCCGAAAAACATTAGACTTCCGTCCGACAGTAGCGACGTTAAATAACTTTAAAAATACAATAATTAAAATGAAATCAGAATTTTTACAAAACGACGACTTGAATAGCAAAAACCCAATAATGGCTTTAATTTATTTATTAATAATTTCTGAACTAGATTTATCTTTTTCGAAATCAGGGTGTTCTCTATTCAGAGCCAGAAAGGTGTTTAGGACAATTTTTAAATGTGGTGACCACGTAAAAGAGCAATACGCCAAGCAGCTACGCCGGATGTTAGGGCAAGTGGCGTTTATTAATAATTTAAAAATAGTAAGAAAACAGATAAAACATAGGAAAATAAATAAACGTGATTTCACTGATGAGACTGAGGCACGGCTACAAAGGGTTTTAAAAAAGTTTCTTAAATTTGCTACAAACAAACAGCAAACCGTGCGCCTCGATGAGCCGTCGACTTCATCAGCTACAAGAAAACAGCAGCCGACCGTGCGTCCACTCGATGAGCCCTCGACTTCATCAGCATCTGCTGACGAGTCGACAGTTCAACTCGATGAGCCCTCGACTTCATCAGCATCTGCTGATGAGTCGATAGTTCAGCTAGCAGACACATGCTCGACTGCTAATCAGCAACCTGCTGATGAGATGGACGCATCTCATCAGGAGCCTGCTGATGAGATGGACGCATCTCATCACCAGGCTCCTGATGAAATGGACGCATCTACTCCTGATGAGATGGACCCATCTACTCCTGATGAGATAGACGCATCTCATCAGCAGCTTGCTGACAAATCTGATGATAGTGAGATTACAATTCGAGTTAATCGTAAAAGAAAAATTGATTCGTCAATACCCGATGAGCCGTCGCCCTCACAATGTAAACGCCAAGAAATTGTAAATTCTCCCTCAAGCTCTTCAAGCAAACGCCAAGAAATTGTAAATTCTCCCTCAAGCTCTTCAAGCAAACGCCAAGAAATTGTAAATTCTCCCTCAAGCTCTGCAAGCAACGAATCTCTTAAACCATTTCAATTAAAAGACAAAGTGTGGGCTAAAATCCGGGGATACCCACATTTTCCCGGCATAATTATTGACATTAATAGACGTGGCTATAGAGTACAATTTTTTGATAAGAAAAATAAACAAGGATATGTGGGCAGTAATAAAATTTTTCACCTCAACAAATATAAACCAGAAGAAATAGTTACGAAATCGATGGGGGTAAAACGCAAAATTATTTATCAATACAAGAAAGTTTTGAAATATGAATAAATTTTTCAATTTTTTGGCGTTTTATTGGTTTCCCAAATGGCCGTCGACCGAAGTCCTTCAGCCATGGTAAATTTTACAATAATATAATATATTGTAAAATTTACCATGGCTGAAGGACTTCGGTCGATGGCCATTTGGGAAACCAAGTCGTTTTCGATATTTCAAATTGTGACAATAACTCCCGACCTGTGACAATAACTCCCGACCTGTGTTAAATCCATCAAGAACAGTTTTCTTATTCGTCATTAATTTACACTTTAAGTATTAAAAACATTGCAAGAACAGTTTTCTTATTCGTCATTAATTTACACTTTAAGTATTATAAACAGTTTTCAACAGACTTTTTATTTGCCGGGCTTCATGCGGCATGATATGGCACAGTTCCGAAGACTGTTTGCTATACATCACAGGAAGAGAATCCCCATATCGGCATCTGAACGAAGGTTCAGTGAGAGTCCACGATTTTCTCGCCAACAAACCTTGAAGTTTTTCATTCAGAAAGCAGTGGCTCAGCGAAAATTGGCAGCCAAACGTGCCCTACAGGTAAAAAATACTCTCAATATGTGGTGACATCGAAATTACTGACCAGGTTTTTTTTTTTAGTATAGAAGAGTAAGACGAAAGCTAAGGGCGGCCAGAACGGCCATTACAATGATTTGTATCGTTTCCAGGTACGGTAAGATCGTGGAAAAACTAATAACATGTGATAAAGCATGTAGGGATAAAATTAAAAAACTCTCTGGCGTCCTACTTTACTCTATATTACACACATTTGAACAGGCGATAAAAAATGACAGGGAAACACTGCTTCTGAAAGTAGAACAATACTTAGCAAACCCTAAGCTAAGAATTAAATACAAATTTACGTTTGCTGAATCGCATAAAGAGTTGTACGGCATCACCATGCGTAAACGACAAATTAATAAAAGAAGGTCTCAAACTCGTGCATCGCAAACTTTTTGTGCGAGAACTAAAACTTTGGTGCTTGAGGAATGGGCAGGCTAAACATCAAAACATTATGCAAATATTGGACAGCAGTGCCAAAAGATACAGAAACTTACAATAAACTTAATAATCTGATCGGACCTAGGAATAGGCAAGCTGAGAGTAAATGATTGGCGCATATTATAATGAGTAGAAACAAAGAGATTGTTCCTACATTTTCTATACATCAAGCAGGCAGTCTCAAGAATAAAAATACAGCAAACTGTCAAAATTGCGTGTCTCAGGAATAATGGACGACAAGAATCACGAACTCCAGCCCTGCACACTGCACATATATCTAATCGCTCTCTTTTGTAACACAAGTACAGAATTAAACAAATATTGAGAACAATAGCCCCAAAAACAAATCCTATATCGAAGATGGGATTCAACTAGTGCATAGCAGGGACCCGGACCGGAACCGCTAACTGGTAAGAACATATAACATAACATAACACATATTTTACTTGATAGAAAATTTTAGTTACAGAACCCGAACCCCAATAAATAAAACGGTTTTTTCGGGTTTTTTTCGGTTCTCAGGGTGATACTTCGCCAGATAGCTTACACATGCCTGTGCAGTAATTAAGCCTAACCAAATCTTAAGTTTCTCAATAAATTTTTTTCCGTGGAGACACTTTCGACCGAGATTTCGACCACAAAACAGAGGTATTGGCGAATTTACTCATCTTTTGGCAAATAAATCTGAGATCTTGCTTTAGAATATTCTAGTTGTTTTTCTTTCCCTTTTTTTTTATGCAAAATAACAAGACTGAACGAAACCATTGCTCATTATATAGTGGCCGCATTTGTGCGACACGGTTTCCTTAATTTTTTTGTATGATGAAACGGGATTGAAAATTCAAAGTTTATCCAAAACGGTCGTTTTCGGATCGGAACCGAATCTGAATCAAAATCTCATATTTTGAAGGGAACCGGATCGAAACCGTTAAAAATTGATAGGAACCGAATCAAAATAATTGTTTCGGAACCGGAACTGGAACGGAACCTAAATTCTCTAATTCATCTGGAACCGAAACCAGAACGAAACCGATATTTCATTCCGGTCCGGGTCCCTGGTGCATATAGTAGGAATTTTTGGCAATGGTAAAGTCTAAGTTAACGGATATAACCCTCAAGGCATAGCAACTGGAAGAAAGTCTTTTACATAGCTGTATTATGTGATATTCAAACCTCAGAGCATTATCTATTGATAGACCCAAAAACTTGCTGACATTAGGCATAGAAACAACTTCATTTTCTAAATAAATATTATCTAAGTTACATTTGAAATTTAAAATATTAGTTTTAGAAATATTGAATGATAGTAAATTAGAATCACACCACTGTTTTATTTTGCACAAGTCAGAACCCAATCGAAAGTGTATATCACTATTCGTTACTCTATTTCTGTGGTCTCGCGCGGTGTCCCTTCTCTCTCTCTCTCCCTTTCTTCCAACCGGCAAACAGTTGGTCCTAGTAAAATGCAGAAAAAATGCAAAAAATATGCAAAAAAACACATAAAAACCTGACAAAGATGAGCAAATAATTAGGTAAGTTTAATAAAAGAGTCGTCAGCTACAAAAAAATGTAATTTTTGTAATTTGTGTCAGATAATACAGCAACCTAACCTGCCGGTTCTTTTGTTTTTAGAGAATAGTTTATAAATCCACCTAAAAGAAGTGAACATTGCTGCGCGGGAGCGAGAAAAGTTTGTCCCCTTTGTAATTAATGTAAGCATTAAATATTATACATCATATTACACACACACATATATGCAGTACTCGAGCAGTAATCGAGTACATACCTACTCGACACATGATCATATTTACAATTGTTAAAAACATTTTCTATAGCGGCACAGAATTCCTCATATATCTGTACTGGTGACTGCGGTGGTATATATACGACACATACTAATATCTTAACTTTTCCAATACAAATCAAGACAAACAAATGTTCGATTGTTTCCACAATGCACTGTACCTATTGATCTGGATATAAGATTAGATTTAACCGCTATCATTACTCCTCCACCTCTATTACAGTTACTTGTTTTTTTAGATCTATCACATCTATACAAATTAAAATCAGCTAAACCTAGTTCACCATCCAATATACCTTCATGTAGCCATGTCTCGACAAAAAATCAAAATGTCATGGTTTGCTGTGTCCAAGGAAAGTTGCAATGTTTTCAGTTTTGTGCGCAGGCCTCTGACGTTCTGGTAATATAATTTATTAGGAAAATTTAACTTGACATATTAAAATAGTAAACGTAAACATTGTATTAACAGTAGTAAACTTCATTAGTAATTATTCTAATAAAATTTCAATTACAACATCAGAGTTATTAAAATAAATGTACTTACATGAAGTTTACTACTGTTAATACGCACTCTACAATAAACATTTCACAATAGACAAGCTAAAATTATACAAGATACAGGTCACAACATATTAAAATCAGATGTTAAGAATTGCTCATATTTATAAAATGCATTATTGAATAAGTATTTAATATATAATAATCTTGCATAAGCGATGATCAAAAGTATGTTAAAATTGAAAATTGTAGGTTCTAATGAATGTTCAAGATTGAATGAGATGTAATATTTGAAATTTTGGTCAAGGTATCTTTGAATAAGGGGACCCAGTATTTTGCTGACCACACCTTAGACACGGTTAGATGAAGCATCTTTGAGCACCTCACTTAAATTAATCTCCTCTAAATAGCTACAAATAACATAATTGCTTCATCACCTGTCTCAGTGGCTGCAAACTGGAAATCCCCTTATAGTCTATTTCCCTCGAGCAAATTTTCAACGAAAAACGCCAAATTGTCATACAAGCATGAAAGTTGGCATAGTTATAGAAAACGATATTTTAAGAGATTTGACCCGATTAGCCACCCTCCTAGACCCGTAGGACACCCCATACCGCCATTTTTTCAAAATGGCGGATAAAAATTTCTTAAATCTTAGGCTTTTTTAATATGGGCGATATTATACTCTATATTATATAATTCGAGGATGGAGAATTTAAAAAAAAATGTTTCAGGTCGATATGACCTTTATTGACCTTGAAAACTGCTATATGATTGGAAAAATGGGCATGTTTGCAGACTTTGCGTAAAGATAATTTTAAACGGCTGAAGCGTGAACAAATTTATAACAAAAATAAGTAATTAACATTAAAAAGGTATAAAAACCGTGTTTTCAAAAATTATAGATGTCTACGACGATCATAGGCGGCGCATGGATTTTTTGAAATAATGGTAAAAATTTAGAAAAATGTGTCGAAATCAATTTAATGAGGTTGTATGGTTTCCCAGTGATTTTACGGCAAATAAATAAAAAAATAGACAAATATTTTCCAATCGTTCGGGGGATTTTTATCGAGGCGACCTGTCAACCCTGTACGCATTATCCAATACGCATTGTTTATTGTGTTATCGTCTGGATCTTCACTCCGTTTAGAGACTATTTAGTATTTTTGTGTTGTTTTGAGGTATTTAGTCTACAGGTGATATATACAGGTAAGTTCTATATTAAAACTCTTGCCACAGTTTTTCATGATCGTGCATTTAGAAAAAATTTCATTATTTCCTCGCATTTCCTTCGCTTTTAACCTAACCTAACCGCACCGGACCGGCATGTTATTACGGAGGCACGGTTGCCACGTTTATGATACGTCGGGAATAAACTCTATAGATAACATAGCCATACATAACTTCTTCATTAGAGCAAATTTGGTCTAATAAAATTTTACCGAGTTTAAGGTTACCCTACATGATTTTAATTTTTGGTACAGCTGATGATTTCAAATAAAATCGTTTAACTTAAGATAAGGCCCTCTTCCTATTTACATTTTGCTGGTTTTAGATTTTGAAGACTGAAAATGTCAAAACCAAAACCAATTATAGCAGGAAAATCATCAATCGGGCAAAATGTTTCTATAAATTGGGAAAATTGTTGTATTTGCCAAGTAAAAGGAGGTCTACTTAGAAACCCTCTAAATAATCCGGTCAAATCTAAATCTAATACAGGATATGAAAGAATTGCTGCAAATCTGTCACAACTGAGCGAATTGAGACATGTGCTTCCATCTGGACAGGCAGCTAATTTTTTAAATGAAGGAGATGGAATAGAGTTGACCTTCCAAAAACATAATGCTGCTTGGCATCCAGAATGTTACAATTCATATACTGGAGATCGATTCAGGAGACTTTTAAAAAAACTCCAGGAAAAGAGCGAAATCCAAGAAGACGAGCATCTTGAGCAAGAATCTGAACCTTCATCGTCACAAGAAGTTAAAAAAACTCGCTCTGCGTGCTCTTCGAATCTTTTGCAGGTTATGTGCTTTTTGTGTAAAGCCCCAGGTTTTCGAAAAAATCCTCTACGAAAATGCGCCACAGAAGATATTTCTAAAAATGTAAAGAGGTGTGCTGAAGTACTTAAAGATTTTGAGTTGGTAGCTTATTTAACTCAAGGAGACTTGGTAGCACAAGACAGTCAGTATCATCCTAAATGCCTCGCAAAACTTTATAATAAAGCGAAACAGAATGAGTGCTCAACTAAATCAGATAGTGATGAGTTGATGTGTGAAGGTATGGCTTTTGCTGACCTGCTGATTTTTATGCAAAAGAAGCTTTGCGATTCTAATAACTACGTGTTTAGAATGGCAGATTTATTGCACATGTATCATATAAGGTTAGCAGAGCTTCAAGGGATCCCGGAAAACCGAGTTAAACGCGAAAAAACTGATAGGCTTAGACAAAAAATTTTTGCTCGTTTTCCAAAGTTGGAAGCTAAAAAGTCTGGCCGGGAATATATTCTTTTACAATCAGAGGCTAGTCTTATAAACGCATTCGACCAAGAAGATCAAGATGAAGATGCATTAGGCTTTTATCAGTTTGCCAAATCGCTACGTAAAGTTATAGAAGAATGTGAAACGTCATTCACTGGTACTTTTGATGATGAATGTCAGCAAAAAAGTATTCCAAATCCTCTTCTGGCTGCTGTTAATATTTTGTTGTACGGTTCTTCAATTGTTAAGGATTGCCAAGCAACTAAGCCAGCGTTAACAATATGTCAACTTATTCTTTACAATTTCCACTCGAAAAATCCGAAAGGAAATTTTGTCAGGCATAGTAAACGTAATGAACCACCACTTCCTCTATATTTGTCTCTATCTTCATATGCCCGTGGAAGAGACAAAATAAAAATAGATGAATTGCACAATATGGGAATAGGTGCTTCATACAAAAGAGTGTTGGAAATTTCTTCTCACTTTTGTCAGCTCGTTGTTGAAAGATCCAAAGAAAAAAATGTTGTGTGTCCGTCTAATCTTCAACATGACTTGTTCACGGTATCTGCAGTGGATAACATTGACCACCGAACGTCAAGTACTACTGCAATGAGCGATTTTCATGGAACAGGTAAGTTTATTTAGCATACCTTTATCGTTGGAACATAACCAAATTGGTTTTTTAGGAATCTCACTATTCCAGATGATTGATTCTAGCGATAAAGGAAATGATCAAGAGTTTCAAGTAAATTATCAACACGTATCAAATCAAGGTCTACAATCGGTTCCCAATTTACCAGACTTCTACACTCAGTTGCCGGAATGTATTTTACTGGATAAGCATCCCCCATTAAACTCGCCTATATTGCATGAAAGTTTAAAAGAAAAAGTCCTTCATTTGCGTAAGTCGTTGTGTTTTTGAAGCTTTAAGATTGCCTATTCCGAGGCCTATTTTATAATTTATTCATTTTTTTAGAACCAATTGAAAATGAATGGTTAAAGGAAAATAAATGGTTGGACCATATTCATAATGGCCTTTTGGGATCTAACGAAGACAACATTCAACATTTTTCTTGGTCTGCTTATCATGCTCAAGAGCAGCGGGTCAGAGACAGACATAGAGACACCTCAGCTTTGTTGCCTCTATTTAATGAAAAATCAAACACTCACAATATGATCAAGCACTCAATGGATTTAGTAAAAACAACAATACAATATCTTAATAAGAATCAAACCCCGGTAATGTGTTTCGATCAGCCACTTTACACTATATGCAAAACAATCCAATGGAACTGGCCAGAAATATACGGAGAGGATAAATTTGTTATTCTAATGGGTCCTCTTCATATCGAACAATCTTTTCTACGTATTTTGGGTCAAGTTTTAGAAGGTAGCGGTTGGGTCTCCTTAGTAGCGAATTCCAACATTTTAACTGAAGGATCAGCAGAGGCAGTAACAAAGGTATATTTATGTATTCTCTCTATACTATTCTTCTAATACGCGTATCTAATCATGTTTTAGGTAACTCATATCCTGAGAGCAAGAAGGATGCATCAAATTTCTGCAGCAGTTCTTCATTCCCTTTTAATTGATGCCTATGAGAATGAAGGAACCGACAAGCCATTACATGATTGGATTGATGAGAAAAGCAAATCCTCACCAATTTTTAAATATTGGTTTATGGTGCTCAACCTTCAAATTCTATTGCTGACATTCGTCCGATCAGTTAGAAGTGGAGATTTTGTTCTTTTCAAGCAGGCTTTGAAAAACATGATACCGTGGTATTTTTCATTTAGACACTATCACTATTCAAGATGGCTATCTGTTCACATCAAAGATTTAGAAGAACTTCCGGAAAAAGCGCCCGATGTATATGAGCAGTTTAGCTTAGGTAAACATTATTTGACACTCTTTGAAGAAAAATTAAACAAAACATTTGTTTTAGGAAAATTTGTAGTGAGGAAATCGACAAGATCATTTTCAGCTTTAGGAGTAGACCATGCCCACGAACAGAACAATGCCGATATAAAAAGTAATGGTGGAGCGATTGGCCTTACACAAGATCCTTGCTCATTGAGAAGGTGGTCTATTGGTGGTCCTGAAATACAAAGATTGATTGAACAATTTCAGAAAAATGACACAAACACATCTCTCTTACACCACGAAGAAACTCCAGCAAACCAGAGAAAATTTCTTTCAGACTGTGTTGCCCTCAAGGATGCTTTTTATGAGTGTGAAAATCCTTTCACGATAGCCAGTGGGGAATTATTGTGCTTAAGTAGTCGGACAGTTGTAGAAAAGAAGGGAATTGACATTCTTTATAGGTTGGAGGAAGATGGCCTTAATTTGTACAAAACTTTTACGACCGAAAGATTGGAGTTGAAAACCAAATCAGTTCACGATTCCATTCCGAGAGTTGAATCGAAAATATTTTTGACAAATAAAAATAAAACGATTAAAACAGCCACTCATATTCTCAAGTCGGACGTTCAATTATTTTCCAGGCTATTTATAGTAAGTACTGCGAGGGAATTAGACTTAAATGAATTTTTTCAATACGAAAATCAACAATCACCACCATCTTTGTCGGTTAATGGGTGTCTGAGACCTGGAAGCAAATCAGTTCTTATGCCTCTTCTTGAAGGTCTGGCCCCTGCGACTGACTTGATTCCGTTGTGCGATGGATGCGTTTTTGATGGTGCAGGTTTAGTTCACTTTTTGAAACCACGAATAGAATTTAAATCGTTTTCTCAATATTACCTTCAACAATTTAAATTGTATATCGAGAAAGTTGGTGCCACTACGAAAGCTACAAGATTGGATGTGGCATGGGACTTGTACTATGAAAACAGCCTCAAAAATGCTACAAGAGAAAATAGAGGAACTGGTTTGAGGCAGAATAATTTGCCAAAAAAGAGTGAGTAAAGTGACAGTTTAGGCTACCTACCAGTAATTTTGTATATTAACAAAATAAAGTATATGATGGATATTTTTTTTCTTTTTAGATAAACTTCCTACCAACTGGGAAAAATTTTTAAAAGACTCCTCTAATAAACAAGAACTTTTTACGTATTTAGCGGAAAGTCTCTTAAATTCGTTGGACATTAATTGTGTGACAAATGTTCGGGAAAATCTGATGGCATCTAACGGTAAGTTGTTGGTAGGGTTGCGATCATTAACGAGCACATTTACCTTCGATTGCCTTTTTTTTTAGAAAACATCAAAACCAACCTGAGTAACACCCCTTGCGGAAATATAGAGGAGGCCGATGGACGAATTTTTCTTCATGTGAAAGATATGGTCCAGAATGGGCTAAAATCTATTTTGGTTAGATGCTCCGATACAGACGTGGTAATTATCGGAATTTCCTTTTTTTACGAACTGAAAGACTTGGGTCTCCATGAATTATGGTTTTTGTACGGGGTTGGAAAAACACAAAGATATATTGCAGCTCACATCATAGCAAATAATTTAGGGCCTCAGAAGTCACAAGCTCTTCGTGGTTTTCACGCGTTTACAGGGTGTGATACCACATCTTTTTTTGCCCTAAAGTCGAAGATTAGATGCTGGAAAACATGGGAAGAGTGCCCGGGGTCAACTTTGGCTTTCCAATATTTATCATCGAAAGATACTGAAAAAGAATTACCGGATGATATAATTGGTCAAATAGAAGCATTCACGGTGAAGCTATACGACGCCAAGACCCAATTATCAAATGTCAATGAGTTAAGAAAAGTGCAATTTTGTAGTGGTGATAGACAAATATCAATGTGTGCACCAACGAAAGGAAGCCTTATTGAGCAGTGTCGTAGGGCTGCCTACCAAGCGGGACAAATATGGGGTCGGTCCCTAATTCACGATGAGAAACCACCTTCACCTGAAGGATGGGGCTGGACATTAAAAGTGGATCGATGGGAGCCCAAATGGAGCGGGGAACCCCAAATTTGGTCTGCTTTAAGAGGGTTGGAAAAATGTGGGTGCAGAGGACAGTGCGACAGCATGCGATGCTCCTGTCGCAAAGCAGGACTTCCTTGCACTCCTGCATGTACGATTTGTCAAGGGGCATGTGAAAATAAACAGGTTACCTAAATAAAGACTTAAAATTTAGCTGTTTTTTTTTTCAATCATAATTGGCTTGATTAGAGATTGTTCAAGATCAATCAATATCAAGTAGAAATCATGTATCTCTATTTTTTTGCCGTAAAATCACTTGGAAGACCATACAATTTCATTTAATTGATTTCGACACATTTTTCTAAATTTTTACCATTATTTCAAAAAATCCATGCGCCGCCTATGATCGTCGTAGACATCTATAATTTTAGAAAACACGGTTTTTATACCTATTTAATGTTAATTACTTATTTTTGTTATAAATTTGTTCACGCTTCAGCCGTTTAAAATTATCTTTACGCAAAGTCTGCAAACATGCCCATTTTTCCAATCATATAGCAGTTTTCAAGGTCAATAAAGGTCATATCGACCTGAAACATTTTTTTTTAAATTCTCCATCCTCGAATTATATAATATAGAGTATAATATCGCCCATATTAAAAAAGCCTAAGATTTAAGAAATTTTTATCCGCCATTTTGAAAAAATGGCGGTATGGGGTGTCCTACGGGTCTAGGAGGGTGGCTAATCGGGTCAAATCTCTTAAAATATCGTTTTCTATAACTATGCCAACTTTCATGCTTGTATGACAATTTGGCGTTTTTTTTCTCGAGGGAAATGGACTATTATTCAAAGATACCTTGACCAAAATTTCAAATATTACATCTCATTCAATCTTGAACATTCATTAGAACCTACAATTTTCAATTTTAACACACTTTTGATCGTCGCTTACACTGTTAGGTACAGCATTAAAAAGGGGAAGAAAGGGAGAGAGAGCAACCAGTCATTTAACCCTAGTTTATTAGTAAAATTTAACTTGAAATATTAAAATAGTAAACGTAAACATTCCAACCAGCGATTTTTTGGAAACGCCGAGGGCCAAGGTGGATAATAAATGTCCACATAAAATCAACAACCACAAATTAGCCAACACTAACAAATTAAATCAAAACTAGAACTTTATTGACGTTTACTATTCAGAAAATATTTTTCAATTATTTTAAAACTCAAAAAAATATAGGGTAAATGAGGGTGAGATGCCACATATCACGTGGTTCTTAACGCAATGCGTGAAGAGGGGCACAAAAAACAATAAATAAATATTGATGAACGTTGTGCACACCTCACAATGGCCTTGCACGTGAACGATGACAGTCGCTCCACGCTTAGCGTGGAGAGTCCAGCTATTTCATTGGAAAGTGCTGAAACTTTTTCTTTCCTTATTATGGAGCTTACCCCGCCGACGACTCCTCTACATATTCGTCTGATGGCGATTCGTCCCCACCGCAGGATTAGTGCAGATAACGAAATCGCACATCAATTTTGGGAGTAAGTTTATTGTCAACCGTAGGTATTCACATAATACCCATTTTGGTTTTCAAAGTGCTGCCGTATAGACTGCGTTCCAGGCGTGTATAAATTAATAAAATTATAAACAAATTTTCTTTTTATTGTTTGCGTCTATAAGAGATTCAAACGTATGGTTTAAATAGATATAAAAAGTATTTTTTTTTATTTGTTTACAAGAAAAGGCAGATACTGCTGCTTTATCTTATTGGTTTTCCGATATTCATAAAATAGACAAATGGCAGCAAGTGGCATTTGCTGCTTTTTTCTATGTTATTTGATAGATACTGCTTATTTCTATTGCAAGAAAGGAAAAAACAACATAGTAAAACATAGTCTTTATTTATTTTATAAATAATATTATTGTTAGCATTATGTTCTAAACAAAAGAAAATACAAAATACGACACTAAATAATTATGGTGCAGTCGGCAAATTTAACCAAAAATCTTTTCTGCTGTCTTCCATTAAGACAATAAGATTTTTTATTATGGTCGATTTTCTTTCATCTGACACACCACACGGTTCATTGTGAAAACAATTTTTTCTTATAAACGTCGTTTTTTAAGAAATTTAGGGGTTTCGTTTGTTCCGCTGCTAAACTACATTTATATTTTCCTCTTCCTCTGATTGCTTCGTGCCACAATACTGCAAAAGGCAACTTTGTATTGTTCGCCTTAGTTCCAATCGATACAAAGGTTTCATTGTAAACTACTAGTCGCGGTGTAAATAAAACCTTTTTAAAACATTCCATTCGTAAGTGTTTTATTAAGATTTTGTGTATTTAGACTTGAATTTACTGCCTTTTTCAGTGGTAAATAGAGGCAGAAACGCCCTACAATGCCAAAACCGCAATAAAGCCAGTTTTGAATTTTGTTGTAGTTACTGCCTTTCTCCATAGTTGAGCAGTATACTAACCGACAACTATTCATACGTGCAGTGACTGCCCCTCTTCACGCATTGCGTTAAGAACCACGTGATATGTGGCATCTCACCCACATTTACCCTAGTTTATTAGTAAGTTTTTATTTTAAGAAACTGTTTTGCCAATACAATATCTATATAGGATGAAAGCTGATCCTATATAGATATTGTATTGGCAAAAATGACTCCTTCATGGCCAAAACAGCGAAAAACTAAAGTCATTTTTCATTTTGTAATTTGCAGGAACGGGTTTTGTTACAGGTTACAGGTGATTTGTGTGACTCAAAATAATAGTGGAATAGGTCACAACAGAGAAATTTTTGTAATAGAGGTGGTGGAATGTATGGGAGCAAGTCTAGCATATCTTTTCTTTTAAATTGAAAAATATATACCAACGGAGTGCGCTGTGCCAAGTTTCGCTCAATTATAACATTTTGGAGTTATTCCACTATTATTATGAGTCACACATTTGTTACAGGTGATACGGGGCAGAGCCGCTGCAATTTATTAAAAAACAATGTCGGTACAACAGAAGCTGGATTGCCATTACTTTTATGGCAATCCCAGCAAAATGCTGAAAGTGTCCAAGGCAATGAAGGAATTGCCATCGGAAGATATACCATCGGAAGATATAACTCTTGCTGAAACCAAAGTTATTTTCCGAAAAGCATTCGACTTCCGTCCGACAGTAGGGACGCTCAATAACTTTCAAAACACAATTAATAAAATGAAAGCAGATTTTTTAGAAAACGACGAGTTAAATAGCAGAAACCCAATAATGGCGTTGATTTATTTGTTAATAATTTCTGGAATGGATTTATCTTTTGCCAAATCAGGGTGTTCTCTATTTAGAGCCAGAAAGGTGTTGACAACAATTTTTAAATGTGACCACGTCAAAGAGCTATATGTCAAGCAGCTACGCCGGATGTTAGGGCAAGTGGCGTTTATCAACAATTTAAAAATAATAAGAAAACGGGTAAAACAAAGGAAAATAAATAAACGAGATTTCACTGATGAGAGTGAGGCACGGCTCCAAAGGATTTTAAAAATTTTTCTGAAATTTGCTATAAACAAACGGCAAACCGTGCGCCTCGATGAGCCGTCGACAAGAAAACAGGAGCCGACCGTGCGTCCACTCGATGAGCCGTCGACTTCATCAGCATCTGCTGATGAGTCGACAGTTCAGCGAGCAGACACATACTCGACTGCTAATCAGCAACCTGCTGATGAGATGGACGCATCTCATCAGGAGCCTGCTGATGAGATGGACGCATCTCATCACCAGGCTCCTCATGAGATGGACGCATCTCATAACCAGGCTCCTGATGAGATGGACGCATCTCATCAGGAGCCTGCTGATGAGATGGACGCATCGCATCACCAGGCTCCTGATGAGATGGACGCATCTCATCAGGAGCCTGCTGATGAGATGGACGCATCACATCACCAGGCTCCTGATGAGATGGACGCATCCCATCACCAGGCTTCTGATGACAAATCTGATGACAGTGAGATTACGAATCGCAGAAGAAAAATTGATTCAATACCCGATGAGCCGTCGCCCTCACCATGTAAAATTGTAAATAATTCTCCATCATTAAGCTCTTCAAGCAACGAATCTCTAAGACCGTTTCAAATAAAAGACAAAGTGTGGGCCAAAATCCGGGGATACCCACATTTTCCCGGCATTATTATCGACATTGATAGACGTGGATATAGAGTCCAATTTTTTGACAAGAAAAATAGTCAAGGATATGTGGGCAGCAATAAAATCTTTCACATAAACAAATATAAACCCGAACAAATAGTTACAAAATCGATGGCGGTAAAACGCAAAATCATTTATCAATATAAGAAAGTTTTGCAATATGAATAAAATTTTCAATTTTTTGGCGTTTTATTGGTTTCCCAAATGGCCGTCGACCGAAGTCCTTCAGCCATGGTAAATTTTACAATAATATAATCAAATAAAACAACGGCAGTCTACCTCCACAATATGTATTTCAATGTATATGTTTATATCCTACATGTTTCGGACATAGAAATGTCCATCATCAGGGATACTAAAAGAAATTTACAATGTAAGTTAAAAGTTTTAAGTAAAATGAGAGGACTTACCAGTAGTCGATTACGACAGCTCTATCTTGCATAAGCGACGATCAAAAGTATGTTAAAATTGAAAATTGTAGGTTCTAATGAATGTTCAAGATTGAATAAGATGTAATATTTAAAATTTTGGTCAAGGTATCTTTGAATAAGGGGACCCAGTATTTTGCTGACCACACCTTAGACACGGTTAGATGAAGCATCTTTGAGCACCTCACTTAAATTAATCTCCTCTAAATAGCTACAAATAACATAATTGCTTCATCACCTGTCTCAGTGGCTGCAAACTGGAAATCCCCTTATTCAAAGATACCTTGACCAAAATTTCAAATATTACATCTCATTCAATCTTGAACATTCATTAGAACCTACAATTTTCAATTTTAACATACTTTTGATCGTCGCTTATGCAAGATAGAGCTGTCGTAATCGACTACTGGTAAGTCCTCTCATTTTACTTAAAACTTTTAACTTACATTGTAAATTTCTTTTAGTATCCCTGATGACGGACATTTCTATGTCCGAAACATGTAGGATATAAACATATACATTGAAATACATATTGTGGAGGTAGACTGCCGTTGTTTTATTTGATTATATCAACTCCACTGTAATGGACTACTTCTTCAAACAATTAAAAATTGTAGGTTCTAATGAATGTTCAAGATTGAATAAGATGTAATATTTGAAATTTTGGTCAAGGTATCTTTGAAAAGGGGACCCAGTATTTTGCTGACCACACCTTAGACACGGTTAGATGAAGCATCTTTGAGCACCTCACTTAAATTAATCTCCTCTAAATAGCTACAAATAACATAATTGCTTCATCACCTGTCTCAGTGGCTGCAAACTGGATATCCCCTTATTCAAAGATACCTTGACCAAAATTTCAAATATTACATCTCATTCAATCTTGAACATACTTCTTCAAACAATTGAAAATTGTAGGATCTAATGAATGTTCAAGATTGAATAAGATGTAATATTTGAAATTTTGGTCAAGGTATCTTTGAATAAGGGGACCCAGTATTTTGCTGACCACACCCTAGACACGGTTAGATGAAGCATCTTTGAGCACCTCACTTAAATTAATCTCCTCTAAATAGCTACAAATAACATAATTGCTTCATCACCTGTCTCAGTGGCTGCAAACTGGAAATCCCCTTATTCAAAGATACCTTGACCAACATTTCAAATATTACATCTCATTCAATCTTGAACATTCATTAGAACCGTATTGTAAAATTTACCATGGCTGAAGGACTTCGGTCGATGGCCATTTGGGAAACCAAGTCGTTTTCGATATTTCCAATTGTGACAATAACTCCCGACCTGTGACAATAACTCCCGACCTGTGACAATAACTCCCGACCTGTGTTAAATCCACCAAGAACTGTTTTCTTATTGGTCATTAATTTATACTTTAAGTATTATAAACATTGCAAGAACAGTTTTCTTATTCGTCATTAATTTCACTTTAAATATTATAAACAGTTAACATATTTTTTATTTGTTGGGCTTCATGCGGCATGATATGGCACAGTTCCGAAGACTGTTTGCTATACATCACAGGAAGAGAATCCCCATATCGGCACCTGAACGAAGGTTCAGTGAGAGAGTCCACGATTTTCTCGCCAACCAACCTTGAAGTTTTTCATTCAGAAAGCAGTGGCTCAGCGAAAATTGGCAGCCAAACGTCCTCGATATTCAGCCCATTTTAAAAATATTTTGAATTATACAGGTTGCGCCTAAAAGGTAGGGTGCCATGAAGTTGCATTATTTTAAATGGAACACCCTGTATATTTTTAGATTCTACATAAAATTTTAATTATTTTTTATTAAATGCATTATTAGTCTATATTTACTAGTTTCCGAGATATTGATTTTTGAAAAATTACATTTTTGAACTTTGACAGCTTTCAACTTTCTAACAGTACCTTTTAGAGCAAAACGGCTTACATGTCCCTATCTTCGATTTATGTTATCTTTCCAAAATTGTCAACTTCCGTTTTGCTCTGAAACGTTGTAACGATCATTTTGATCGTTCCAATAATTTTTACTTAATATTCATAACGCACCAGAAAGGTCTGAAGATTGCATCAGTTCAATTAACTGAACGTACCCCGTAATAATGGAATAAACTGCTTATCGTTCTTATAAATAGGTAACGACATGCCCCTATGCCCTCCCAACGCATTTAAGATGGACAAACCGCCGAATGTATGTCGAGTGTTGCTCAAATTGCGCGCGTCGACCGGTAAAAGCATCGAGAACAAGGTGCCTTCAAAATTTCACGTAGTCTTTTCAACGCTAAACCCTGTTAAGGTCACAAGTGTTTTTTGTGAATAAAAGTTTGGTCCTAAAGGCATAAATGCCGCATTAATTTGGATTTAATAGGCTATTCTGCTTCATTAATAAACAAACCCATCATGGGGATGTATTTTGTGGCCACAGGGATAAAGAAGCCAGTCCAACAGGCTTCTAATTTATTCTAATTCCTTCTAATTTATTCTAATTCCTTCTAATTTATTCTAATTCCTTCTATTTTATTCTAATTCTATCTAACTTATTCTAACTTATCCTAACTTATTCTAATCTATTTTAAGTTTTTCCAAGCTTTTCTAAGTCCCCCTAAGTTATTCTAATTTATTCTGTTTTATTCTACATCATCCTATCCCAATACCATTCTGTTTTATCTTATTTTATGCTACTTTATGCTACTCGTTTCCTTTTGATGATGTTACTCAATTATTAGGTTGATCCTAATTGAACCTATTTTATCCTGTTCGTCCATTTTACTACACCCTTTTTAAATGTTTTCATCTCACTCATTCAAGAGTATTCGGCCTATTTGAATGTTTTATGTAATTTAATTTTAAATTATCTAAATTTCCTCACATTATCCTACCCTTTCCCAAATTATTGGATCTCAAGCCGTGTTTGGAAGCTACGGTATCGCTGAGTGCTGTGGATTTTGGCAGATTGGTCAGATTTGGACATTTTATGGGATAGCAACTTCCGGTGATGCCGATTTAGAAACTATGCCCTGGAGACGGAATCGTCGTGTTCCTAGCTGAACCATTTGTTTGTACCTCTTTATAACCGTGTGGTGGATTGAGAGCAAGACTGTCTGGACCATCAGCGAGGGATGCCGAGTGAAGGACATCGTGTGAGAGAAAGCAGCAATTTAAAAGATGAGTAACTGATTTGTACTACTTTAATTTTGGTCCCTGTACTTGCCTTGAACTACTTTTAATCTCCCTTGTTAAATATTGTAGCATTTGCAAATAATGTAATACCTTCTTCACTAATTCTACCAAGAGTTAAATATTTTTGAACTATTCGAATGGCATTTAATGCCGAATGATTGATAATCGACGTAGGAACTACCGTTTTTTGTTTAACCTTAGCCCAGAATTGTTTGTTTTGCTGCAAGGCAGCTACCAACCTTCTTACAGACCCATAGGTCACTCCGTTTCAATATTACCCTAAAAATAAAGATAGGACAACATAGATCTCGAAAGAGCACCGTTGCCTATCAAGTAAGCCCTGTACTCGCCGTGAACTACTTTTAATCCTCCTTGTTAAATATTGTAGCATTTACAAATAATGTAATACCTTCTTCACTAATTCTACCAAGAGTTAAATATTTTTGAACTATTCGAATGGCATTTAATGCCGAATGATTGATAATCGACGTAGGAACTACCGTTTTTTGTTTAACCTTAGCCCAGAATTGTTTGTTTTGCTGCAAAGCAGCTACCAACCTTCTTACAGACCCATAGGTCACTCCGTTTCAATTTTACCCTAAAAATAAAGATAGGACAACATAGATCTCGAAAGAGCACCGTTGCCTATCAAATAAGCCCTGTACTTGCCTTGCACTACTTTTAATCTCCCTTGTTAATTATTGTAACATTTACAAATAATTGTGTTGCATAAAATGTAAAGTTTTGATTCAAACCTTAAGTCCGTACCTAAATTTATGTATTATTAGTTTGTGGTGGTTTATTCAAGATCCTGATTGGAATTTGAATTTGCTCCCAACCATTAGTGAAGTAACTTACTGCTGAGCTGTGAAGGTGTCATTTCCATATTAATGTCTTGTGATATTTTATTACTTGTAGTATCTTCATCCTAATACAAGGATGTTAGTTACTTTTATGATTATTTAGGGTTTGAGCGTTTTTAGATCTATGTCTATGATATCGTGATTTACAAACATTGCTATTGCTCTGTTACGAGAGTCATTGTTGATTGCATCGTGTTTTTATTTTATTGCTGTCTTCTAAAATCTGTTTTGGTCCCTGCTCCATTAAAAAGCCACATAATAGTGAGAGTCATTGGTTTTGAGAAAATATTTTATCTAGATTAGTAAGTAAATAGCCTACTCCCCCTCAGAGTCTATTAAAATTAAAAAGAAAGGGTTTATCGAGCTTCGAGATTAAAAAAAAAATCAATTGTCATCAAGAACATTTTATTAATCACTTAAAACTCATAGAAGTAGATCAACCAAACGATAAAGTTAAAAATACATGTAAAAAATTTCAAAAGTTGAAAACTCACATCGTTTGTAACCATTTGATAAATATAAATGTAAAAAATTTCAAAAGTTGAAAATTCACATTGTTTGTAACCATTTGATAAATATATGCGATAAATAAACCTGTTAATGTTTTAAAATTGTGTGCTTTATTGGCTTATTTTTCTTTCAGGAGCTAGGGAATTCTCTTGATTTTATTGGTTCATTTTCTCCTATTCTACCTATCTGTTTTTTCTATCAACCCCTTTGGTTGATTGGCGCCCAAATAAAAATCTGGAAAAATCATAATTTTATAAAGCTAAAGACCTCACGACCTAGTGCTCTAAATCCGGAAGACTGTGCCTGAGGAGCCGTGGTTCTCTTAATTGGATTATGAGAAATTCTTAAGGAAATAATAATAAACAAACAAAAAAAATATTTAATTCTGAAATAATAGAAAATCTCATTAATCACAACGTACTATTAGCTGTCAAAGTTCAAAAATGTCATTTTTCAAGAATCAATATCTCGGAAACTAGTAAATATAGCCTAATAATACATTTAATAAAAAATAATTAAAATTTTATGTAGAATCTAAAAATTAAAAAATATACAGGGTGTTACATTTAAAAAAATGTAACTTTGTGGCACCCACCAGATCGGCCATTACAATGATTTGTATCGTTTCCAGGTACGGTAAGATCGTGGACAAACTAATAACATGTAATAAAGCATGTAGGGATAAAATTAAAAAACTCTCTGGCGTCCTACTTTACTCTATATTGCACACATTTGAACAGGCGATAAAAAATGACAGGGAAACACTGCTTCTGAAAGTAGAACAATACTTAGCAAACCCTAAGCTAAGAATTAAATACAAATTTAAGTTTGGTGAATCGCATAAAGAGGTGCACGGCATCACCATGCGTAAACGACAAATAAAAGAAGCTCTCAAACTCGTGCATCGCAAACTTTTTGTGCGAGAACTAAAACTTTGGTGCTTGAGCAATGGGCAGGCCATACTTCAAAAAAGTATGCAAATATTGGACAGCAGTGCCAAAAGATACAGAAACTTCCAATAAACTTAATAGCAGGGACCCGGACCGGAATCGCTAACTGGTAAGAACATATAACATAACACATATTTTACTTGATAGAAAATTTTAGTTACAGAACCCGAACCCCAATAAATAAAACGGTTTTTTCGGGTTTTTTTCGGTTCTCAGGGTGATACTTCGCCAGATAGCTTACACATGCTTGTGCAGTAATTAAGCCTAACCAAATCTTAAGTTTCTCAATAAATTTTTTTCCGTGGAGACACTTTCGACCGAGATTTCGACCACAAAACAGAGGTATTGGCGAATTTACTCATCTTTTGGCAAATAAATCTGAGATCTTGCTTTGGAATATTCTAGTTGTTTTTCTTTCCCTCTTTTTTTATGCAAAATAACAAGACTGAACGAAACCATTGCTCATTATATAGTGGCCGCATTTGTGCGACACGGTTTCCTTAATTTTTTTGTATGATGAAACGGGATTGAAAATTCAAAGTTTATCCAAAACGGTCGTTTTCGGATCGAAACCGAATCTGAATCAAAATCTCATATTTTGAAGGGAACCGGATCGAAACCGTTAAAAATTGATAGGAACCGAATCAAAATAATTGTTTCGGAACCGGAACTGGAACGGAACCTAAATTCTCTAATTCATCTGGAACCGAAACCAGAACGGAACCGATATATTTCATTCCGGTCCGGTTCCCTGGTGCATATAGTAGGAATTTTTGGCAATGGTAAAGTCTAAGTTAACGGATATAACCCTCAAGGCATAGCAACTGGAAGAAAGTCTTTTACATAGCTGTATTATGTGATATTCAAACCTTAGAGCATTATCTATTGATAGACCCAAAAACTTGCTAACATTAGGCATAGAAACAACTTCATTTTCTAAATAAATATTATCTAAGTTACATTTGAAATTTAAAATATTAGTTTTAGAAATATTGAATGATAGTAAATTAGAATCACACCACTGTTTTATTTTGCACCAGTCAGAACCCAATCGAACCACCCACTATTCGTTACTCTATTTCTGTGGTCTCGCGCGGTGTCCCTTCTCTCTCTCTCTCTCTCTTTCTCTCTCTCCCTTCCTTTCGACCGGTAAACTTGGTCCTAATAAAATGTGAAAAAAATACCAAAAAATATGCAAAAAATTAATCAAAAACCTGACTAAGATGAGTAAATATGTAGGTAAGTTTAATTAAAAGAGTTGTCAGCTAAAAAAAATGTAATTTGTGTCGGTTAATACAGCAACCTAACCTACTATGGTTCTTTTGTTTTTAGTAAATTGAATGAGAATAGTTAAAATTCACCCAAAACAAGTGAACATAATATGAAGTGAGCGAGAAAAGGTTGTCCCCTTTATAATTAATGTAAGCATTAAATATTATACATCATATTACACACACACATATATGCAGTACTCGAGCAGTAATCGAGTACATACCTACTCGACAGATGATCATATTTTACAATTGTTAAAAACATTTTCTATAGAGGCACAGAATTCCTCATATATCTGTACTGGTGACTGCGGTGGTATATATACGGCACATACTAATATCTTAACTTTTCCAATACAAATCAAGACAAACAAATGTTCGATTGTTTCCACAATGCACTGCGTACCTATTGATCTGGATATAAGATTAGACTTAACCGCTATCATTACTGCTCCACCTCTATTACAGTTACTTGTTTTTTTAGATCTAACATCATTACAAATTAAAATGAGCTAAACCTCCATCCAATATACCTAACTTACTGGTTCTTTTGTTTTTAGAGAATTGAATGAGAATAGTTAAAATTCACCCAAAACAAGTGAACATAATATGAAGTGAGCGAGAAAAGGTTCTCCCCTTTGTAATTAATGTAAGTATTAAATATTATACATCATATTACACACACACATATATGCAGTACTCGAGCAGTAATCGAGTACATACCTACTCGACAGATAATCATATTTTACAATAATTGTTAAAAACATTTTCTATAGAGGCACAGAATTCCTCATATATCTGTACTGGTGACTGCGGTGGTATACAGGGTGTTTCATTAAGGTCGAAGAGCGGCCATATCTCGGAAACTATTGGGCATAGAAATTCAGGAAAAAAAAATTAATGACTAAAGTGGCCATGAGAAAATCCTGGAAATAATTTTTAAGTTCCGCATTTTGCCGCAAGGGGGCGCAATTGAAAAGTAAATTTTTAAATTTTAGATATCTCCGAAAATTGCACGTTAAGGTATATTTTTGATAACACCATTAAAAAGCTTGGTCAATTTTGCATAATTTTGGTCCCATGCTTATTGGCGTACCGACTTTAGTAAGAATGGGGGAAGCTGTTGAATGTGTAATCATTTAAATCGCTGTAACTTATAAACCACTTATCCGATTTTAGCAAACTAAAACTTGTTTGGAAGAGAAATGTAAGTACTTTAAACTATCGTCTTGAGTGGTCCATGATACTTCTCAATAAAAATACAAGAGGGCGCAATTAGCAATAATAACACATTTCTTAACTTTATTCATTTATTTCAAATCATACGGTATAATTATGATACCATAATCGAAAAGTAGATGAAAATTGCTACAAAAAATGTCAAAACCGCAGTTCGATATCTCCATCCGTTTCAGAGTTATTGCCAATAGAATAATTTTTAAAACTTTAAATGAAGAAGCGGTTGTTTTCATAGTTTTGTGATCAAGCATTCCATGACAAAAAATATTTTTAAACTTTATGGTTAGGTAGGTTTGTTTCTCATTATTCCAATGGCCCAGAAACCACTCTAGAATTAATGGCAATCATGGAAAACGTGTCATTTAGGCGTAACTCTAACAATATGATGTGTTTTAAAAAATAAATCTAGATAGCTGTGAAATAAAATCTGAAAGTTTCCATGGAGATAAGACAAATAATGCAAATAGTTGTCAACTAGTTTCATTTTGAAAGGTGTTGACAAAAGTTTATCCGTAATTCATCTTAAACTTCTTGATAGAAAATTGTGATACGTACCTTTCAGAAATGGCTTATACCAATGCCGAAGCTTACGATATGCTGGCCGTATATTTTGAATCTTTTCAAAATGCGCCTATAGCGGAACGCGAATATGCTCTCAGATATCCTGAACGAAGGCACTATGGCAGAGCAGTATTTCAGCGACTGGCAATATGCGTAAGGCAAACGGGAAGTGTACGACGCATTTCAGTTGCTTTTAGAAGACGTCCAGTAAGAAATGAAGTCAACATTACAAACGTTCTTGCGTACGTAGAGGCCGATCCGCATTTAAGCATAAGAGCAATTTCTTTAGACCTAGGTATAAGTTGTACTGCAGTGTTCCGAATTCTAAGGGATTTTAAGCTGCATCCCTATCATATAGTTTTACATCAGGCGCTATCAGAAAGTGATTATGACAGACGGCTCGACTATTGCTATTGGCTAAGAGAGATGTGTAACGAGAATCCTCAATTCCTCTCCCACGTGTTATGGACTGATGAAGCCACTTTTAGTAGCTGTGTCAAAGTTAATTTACACAATATGCACTATTGGTCACAGACAAATCCTCACTGGATGCGCGAAGTGGATCACCAAAACAGATGGAGTGTTAACGTGTGGTGCGGAGTATTAGGACACAGAATTATCGGACCGTTTATTTTTAATGATTATCTAAATGGTGAATCTTATTTAAACTTTTTACAAAATGACTTGCCTATCCTTTTAGAAGATGTTCCTATTGGCCTAAGAACATCCATGTGGTATCAACATGATGGATGCCCGGCACACTTTTCGCATATGGTCCGTGATTTTTTAGATATTGGATACCCAAATCGCTGGATTGGAAGGGGTAGTTTGTTTGCCTGGCCACCTAGATCCCCGGATTTAACTGTGTTAGATTTTCACTTGTGGGGGCGAATAAAAGACATTGTATATAAAACGCGACCAACCACACGAGACAACATGATTGAGCGAATTGAAAATGCACTAAATTCGATTTCACGAGCTGAAATTGAAACAGCTGTCTCTAGTTCTAGAAAAAGAATTAATCGTTGTATTTTGCACAACGGAGGCCATTTTGAACATTTATAAAGTCTCTCAATTGTTTTCCTAAGAAGCTTTCCATGAATATTGTTTCCTTCAATAGTTTCCGATAATTATTTCAATACTGTTTTATGGCCCGTTGGCCTTGAAACACGCTCCAAATTTTGTATTTTACATGATTTGGACTAGTCCTAAGCCTAGATAAAGTGTGAAGGAAGGCACGGAGTTTGACATTGGAATAATGAGAAACAAACCTACCTAACCATAAAGTTTAAAAATATTTTTTGTCATGGAATGCTTCATCACAAAACTATGAAAACAACCGCTTCTTCATTTAAAGTTTTAAAAATTATTCTATTGGCAATAACTCTGAAACGGATGGAGATATCGAACTGCGGTTTTAACATTTTTTGTAGCAAATTTCATCTACTTTTCGATTATGGTATCATAATTATACCGTATGATTTGAAATAAATGAATAAAGTTAAGAAATGTGTTATTATTGCAAATTGCGCCCTCTTGTATTTTTATTGAGAAGTATCATGGACCACTCAAGACGATAGTTAAAAGTACTTACATTTCTCTTCCAAACAAGTTTTAGTTTGCTAAAATCGGATAAGTGGTTTATAAGTTACAGCGATTTAAATGATTACACATTCAACAGCTTCCCCCACTCTTACTAAAGTCGGTACGCCAATAAGCATGGGACCAAAATTATGCAAAATTGTCCAAGCTTTTTAATGGTGTTATCAAAAATATACCTTAACGTGCAATTTTCGGAGATATCTAAAATTTAAAAATTTACTTTTCAATTGCGCCCCCTTGCGGCAAAATGCGGAACTTAAAAATTATTTCCAGGATTTTCCCATGGCCACTTTAGTTATAATTTTTTTTTCCTGAATTTCTATGCCCAATAGTTTCCGAGATATGGCCGCTCTTCGACCTTAATGAAACACCCTGTATATAAGGCACATACTAATATCTTAACTTTTCCAATACAAATCAAGACAAACAAATGTTCGATTGTTTCCACAATGCACTGCGTACCTATTGATCTGGATATAAGATTAGACTTAACCGCTATCATTACTGCTCCACCTCTATTACAGTTACTTGTTTTTTTAGATCTAACATCATTACAAATTAAAATGAGTTAAACCTCCATCCAATATACCTTCAAATGCTGTGTCCAAGGAAAGTCTTTTCAGTTTTGTGCGCAGGTCTCTCGACGTTCTGGTAATATTAGGAAAATTTAACTTTACATAATAAATAGTAAACGCAAACATTGTATTAACAGTAGTAAACTTCATTAGTTATTATTCAAAATATATTTCAATTACAACATCAAATCAAAAAATCCTTATACAAGCAATAGTTTTTTGTTTATAGTCTTAGTTGCAATGGCCACCTGTCTTAGCGACAATCAGCCAGCTATGGTTTTTTGGTTATCAGAGTTATTAAAATGTTGATTACATGAAGTTTACTACTGTTAATACAATGGACAAGCTAAAATTATAATTTAAGATACAGGTCACAACATATTGCTCATATTTATAAAATGCATTATTGATTAAGTATTTAATATACAGGGTCGTTGGTATGTACGGAAACGGTCGATTATTTCTTAAAGTAAAACAGTCAGCAAAAAATATTTTAGATAAAAATTTTAGGGTTTTTTAAGGTGTATTAGAATTTTAAAAAAATAAGTATACAGGTTGAGTCAGAAAACCGTAGAGAAACAAAGTTACTTTTTTTTAAATAGAACACCCTATATCTTCGAATATTTTTGGATTTTGCATAAAATAACAATTATTTTTTTTTCATTACCTTAAAAAACCCTAAAACTTTTATCTAAAATATTTTTTGCTAACTGTTATACTTTAAGAAATAATCGACCGTTTCCATACATACCGACGACCCTGTATAATAATCTTGCATAAGCGATGATCAAAAGTATGTTAAAATTGAAAATTGTAGGTTCTAATGAATTGAATGAGATGTAATATTTGAAATTTTGGTCAAGGTATCTTTGAATAAGGGGACCCAGTATTTTGCTGACCACACCTTAGACACGGTTAGATGAAGCATCTTTGAGCACCTCACATTAATCTCGTCTAAAGAGGTACAAATAACATAATTGCTTCATCACCTGTCTCAGTGGCTGCAAACTGGAAATCCCCTTATTCAAAGATACCTTGACCAAAATTTCAAATATTACATCTCATTCAATCTTGAACATTCATTAGAACCTACAATTTTCAATTTTAACATACTTTTGATCGTCGCTTATGCAAGATAGAGCTGTCGTAATCGACTACTGGTAAGTCCTCTCATTTTACTTAAAACTTTTAACTTACATTGTAAATTTCTTTTAGTATCCCTGATGACGGACATTTCTATGTCCGAAACATGTAGGATATAAACATATACATTGAAATACATATTGTGGAGGTAGACTGCCGTTGTTTTATTTGATTATATCAACTCCACTGTAATGGACTACTTCTTCAAACAATTGAAATTTGTAGGTTCTAATGAATGTTCAAGATTGAATAAGATGTAATATTTGAAATTTTGGTCAAGGTATCTTTGAATAAGGGGACCCAGTATTTTGCTGACCACACCTTAGACACGGTTAGATGAAGCATCTTTGAGCACCTCACTTAAATTAATCTCCTCTAAATAGCTACAAATAACATAATTGCTTCATCACCTGTCTCAGTGGCTGCAAACTGGAAATCCCCTTATTCAAAGATACTGTAACGAAGGGAGTTACGGGGGTGTTAATACCCCCTTTTACGATAAATCAAACTCTCCTCTTTCGAGTAAAAATAATGTAATTTCTCATATCAAAATTGTACCCATTACAAAAGTGCTTATTTTACTTGTTATACTAATTACGAAATCAATAACCTTAATTACCTTAATTACCTTAGGTCTACATGTTAGGTTTAATAATAATAAATATACTGAGTGTTCGAATATGACAAGAAACTAATAAATATATTTATATAATAATAGGATATATTTTGTTCTTACACTACACCTCCTACGGCGAAAAAAAAAACAAGAAAAAAAATGTTTAGCGTATCTATCTTTAGAAATTCTGGTTACTATTATTGTACAATTTAGCTCTATTTTTGTGAATTTCCTTGATTTTATTTCCTACTAAAATAACAATATTTGGTGATTTATCTTCTACGACCACATATGGACCGTTAAAAATTTGTTCGAGTTTATTTCCGGTTTCATTTTTTACTAAAACTTGGTCGCCTTTTTTATAAGTTTTCGCGTTAACTTTATAATCGTGACTTTTTTTTCGTTGTATTTTTGACTGAATGAGGTTATTTTTGGCATCATCCCAAGCTTTCTGTAGTCTATATTTTAGTTCTAGTGGGTAGTTATCGAAATTGTACAATGGTTCAGTACCCGTGTCGATATTTGAAGGGAGTTTGCATTGCTTACCAAACACAAGTTCATATGGAGTGTATTTAGTGTTAGTGTGAACAGTATTGTTGAATGCAAAACACCAGAACTGAACCCATGAACTCCAACTGTCCGGGTGTTCTGCTGTTTGTATTCGTAAATAAGCGCCTAGATTTTTGTGTGTATTTTCCAACGACCCTAGTGTTTGGTGATGGTAAGCTGTTGATGCAAGTTGTTTAATTTGTAAAATTTTGCATACTTCCTTCAGAGTTGTAGCTATTAATTCTGTACCTTGATCTGACACAATTGTCTCAGGTATCCCATATCTTAAGATAAAGTTATCCACGAAAGATTTTGCAATCGTTTTCGCTTTTTTATTTTGGATAGGGTAACCTTCGACAAATTTCGATAACTCGCACTGCAATGTTAATATATATTTATTTCCGTATATGTCTTCCGGCAAAGGTCCTACAAGGTCTAAAAATAATTTTTGAAAAGCGGAAGAAGCAGTTGTGGTTATTGACATCGGCTCAATATTAGGCCTAGAATGTTTAAACCTTTGACAATGATCACAACGTTTTACAAAATCGCTAACATCTGAATGCAAACTTGGCCAAAAATAGTACTTCTTTATGTTATTATACATTCTGTTAATGCCCGTATGACCGCCGCTCGGTAGAATGTGGAAATCATTTAATATTATTTGCCGCATTTCTATATTAGATATTTTTTGTACATCTTTTATAATTGAAATTTTTATATTAGCCATTTTTAATTCTGAGGGATCCCTACCTATAATATTTATTAATTGCGCATTATTATTATTTTTTAAAATATATATTTCTGGTACCTTATATTTTATGCAAATATTCTTAAGTTCTCTCAACGATGCACTGCATGCGAACGTCGATCGAGAATTCTTAATTTTTAAAGCATTTTCTTTTTCTGAAAAAATTATATGGCTTGTACAATAATCATATTTTTTATTTTTTGATAAATTATTAAATTCTAATTCTGAAATACAATAAGCTTCACAAGAATTTTTCTGCGGTTTTAAAAGTTCCACCATTCCTGGGTGATCAAGCCGTTCGTGTACGGAACTGTCAAAACTCTGCTTATTTAATTCTTTCTTAGCTTGTTGCCTTGTCATAACAAACATTGTGTTGCACACGCTGTTTGCCATTTGTTTCAGTTCTTCCGATGTAGTTTCGATTCTAGATAGTGCGTCTGCTACTACATTATTACTACCTTTTACATATCTAATGTCAAAATCATACTCTTCTAACAATAATCGAAATTTGGTAAGTCTGCTAGATGGATTGTTCATTCCAAAAAGGTAAACAAGAGGCCTATGATCCGTGTAGATAATGAATTTTTTACCAAATAGGTAATTTCTGAAACTTTTTACTGCAAAAACAATTCCCAAAAGTTCTTTTTCAATAACGGGATAGTTCACCTCTGCCTTATTTAACTGTCTAGAAATATATGACACTGGCGAACCATCTCCGTTCGAGAGAGTAGCTCCTAAAGCTTTATTTGAAGCATCTGATGTCACTATAAAAGTGTTATCTTCAGAAAAATTTGGAAACTGAAGCACTGGCGGGCTCACTAGTGCTTGCTTTAGAATTTCAAAAGCTTCTTGGCATTCTGGTGTCCATTGAAAATGTACACCTTTACGCGTTAAATAATTTAATGGAGCAACTATTTGTGCAAAATGTTTTATGCTTTTTCTATAAAAATTTGCTGATGCCACAAACCTCTTGACTTCCTTTTCGTCTTTTGGTATAGGATAGTTTTGTATAGCCTGAACCTTTTGAGGATCGGGACAAACACCGTCTGCCGAAATGACGTGTCCGAGATATAAAAGTTCTTTTTTCAAGAAGTCACATTTTTCAGGATTTAGTTTCAGATTAACGTCGCGTAATCTTTGCAGTACTTTTATTAAGTTACTGTTATGAGTTTCTAAAGTATTACCGAAAATTATTAAATCGTCTAAGTAAACAAAACACGACGAATAAGTTAATCCCGATAAAGCAATTGACATCGCTCTAGAGAAAGAACTAGGACTTATCTTAAGCCCCATTGGCAGTCTAGTCATTTGAAACTGTCCTTGGTCAGTTACAAATGCCGTACAAGGCCTACTTTCTTTTTCTAGCTCAATCTGATAATATCCTTGCGATAAATCTAAATGTGAAAAATATACTGCCCCGGACAACGAATCTAAAATTTCGGATATACACGGTAATGGAAATTTATCATCCTGTATATTTGAATTTAACGTTTTTCTATAATCTATTACCATTCTCCACGTTTTATTTCCTTGCTCATCGGCTTTTTTAGGTACTAGTAAAATAGGGGCCGACCAGGGAGAAGAGGCTTCTTCAATTGTTTTTTCGCGGAGCATTTTATCAATTTGGTTGTTAAGTTCCGTTTTCTGAGAATAAGGTAAACGATAAGGTTTAACATAAACAGGACTTGTGTTAGGTTGTAGATGAATTTTTTGTTTGTAAATTTTGGTAGTAGTTAAAGTTTCCCCTTTTAAGTGAAAAACATCCGAATATTTAGAGCAAATTTTTTGTAAAGAAAATTTTTGTGATTTTTCAAGATGATCTAATTTTACTGTGTTTAACAATTTATCTACTCTGTTTACAGTTTTGTGGACTGGGTTATACTGACATATGTCATAATAGTATAAAGGCACAATTTTTGGAGCAAAATTTTTTATGTTAACATCTTGATTGCGTGTATTGAGAATTCGTACCGGAATCCGATTAGAAATTGATTTTACCAAAATTCCTGCAACAAATACACCTTCACAAATTTCATCCGGTATTACAACGCATTCTTCATTTTTGTTCATATGAAAATATTTTGTTACTTCATGTCTAGCCGGTATGCAAGTATAATTCTCATATTTCGAGTGAATAGACGTTAATATTTGTTTATTATTTACATTAAATGAAAAAAGAAAGTTTTCGTAGTCTAACTTTGCCAAGTATCGCATAAAAAAATCTGTTCCAATTAAACCATGCACATTGTCCTCAAAACTGTCGATCAGCAAAAACTCGTGACATACTTTTGCACCATTTATATGTAATAATAAATTTGTCGAACCTTGCGAAATGATTGTCCCAGAGACCCCGTTAATTTTTATTTTCTTTAAACAATTAATTTTTTCCGTTTTGTTTATGATGTTTTTAAAAATGACACTTATTGAAGCTCCGGTATCAAGTAAAAATTTTAAATTTTTATTTTTATATTTTACATAAATAAAATTAAGTCCATTAGTATTAAATATAAATGGGTCAGGAAAATTTGCATTTTTATTTAGATGGGCCTCGAAAAAATGTTTCGCTATTATTACCGTTGGTATTATCCAATTCTTCAGAGTTCATGTATTACCCTCCTTGATTTGAATTATTACCGAAGAATCGTCCTCTAGTATACTGTCCCCGTGGTGAATAATAATTAGTATTAGAGCGAGCACCTCTCCCTCTAAAATTAGTATTACCTTGCTGACCACGCGAAAAATGCCCCCTAAAATTGTTAGTGGTAGCACCAAAATTGTTTGCACCCCTATTACTCCGGAAGTTTGTATTTTGTCCGCGTCTATTATAATAATGGTGTGAGCAACTATTGCCTTTACCTCGCATTTGAAATAAGGGTTTTGAATTTGTTTCGCCTAGATATTCATCTTTCGCACCACCAATTGCCTCACTAAGAGTATCGTAATTTCGCGCTTTCACTATGGTTCGCAAACTGAAATTTTGAAGACCGTTAGCAAAAGAGCTTATAGCGATTTTCTCATTGACCGGCCTCAAAATATCCATCACTCTAGAGTCTCCCCCAGACTGAGATATAGTTAGGTCGACCATCAGTTCTTCAATCGCTTTCCCAAACTCTTCTACCGACTTTGACCCTTGTTTTATGTTATTTAGCTGAGACGATAAAGCGGTCGCGGATTTTTTTGTAATAAAATGCCGCCTAAGATCTGTAACTAACAATTAGTTTGAAGCATAGGATGATTTTAACCTAATATTTGCATTTCCTGATAAACGCGTTTTTAGTACATATGTGGTTAACAATAATTTACCCGCATCATCCAAAATTGCATCATACCACTCAATGCCATTTATTAATTGTAAGGTTACGGTTTCAGAACCATCCATAACTGGTAGAAGGCCTGATGCAGTCTTGGGATCGAATTTTTGAGCCATCTTTGCTGTTTTGACTTCGTCAGAATGTTCTGAATCTGAGTCAGAGGAAACCAAAATTTCGCTTTCTATCCCCGCTATCGTGATATCCCCTAACCTAGATTGTAAAACACCTTGACAAGCTTTTAAATATTGTTCTATCAGCTGAATATATTCCCTAACTGTATTAATTACCTTAGGCTCGTTTGATTTTTTATTAAATGTTTCCCTAATAGTTCTTAATTCTAATGTATAATTTTTAAATTTAATTAGCTTACGTAGATTATATTTCTCTTTTTGCCGTATTTCCGTATTGTCCTTTACTAAATTCCTCTTGAATACTTTGACTTCATCGAGTAAATATATGAATTCAGTAGGTACCGACATCCCATTTCTTGTCCACTAAATTTACCATGTTCCTTGTATCTTAAAAACCATATTTTTATTGTAACCTAAAAACCTAAAATGTTCCTCTTCTTATTTAAACTGTTTCTCGGCTTCTCCCGATTTCTTCCCGAATTTCTGCACGCATTCTCTATACCATCGCTTTTGTGACTCTTCTAAATATACACCAGCCAAAGAAAATTGCCAACAACACAATAATGCATGTACTTCGGATATCTTGGATAGAGCCAAAACCATGGGTACTGGGGCTGTTAGTTTGGCCACCGCTATTCCCTGCTTGTGCTATTATTATTTCTTCTTTGCTCTGTGTCTTGCCCATTTCGCCGATATTCAAATGCTCAAAATTTGGTTCGTAGACAGGATCGCCATGTAACGAAGGGAGTTACGGGGGTTTTAATACCCCCTTTTACGACAAATCAAACTCTCCTCTTTCGAGTAAAAATAATGTCTATTTCTCATATCAAAATTGTACCCATTACAAAAGTGCTTATTTTACTTGTTATACTAATTACGAAATCAATAACCTTAATTACCTTAGGTCTACATGTTAGGTTTAATAATAATAAATATACTGAGTGTACGAATATGACAAGAAACTAATAAATATATTTATATAATAATAGGATATATTTTGTTCTTACACTACAATACCTTGACCAAAATTTTAAATATTACATCTCATTCAATCTTGAACATACTTCTTCAAACAATTGAAAATTGTAGGTTCTAATGAATGTTCAAGATTGAATAAGATGTAATATTTGAAATTTTGGTCAAGGTATCTTTGAATAAGGGGACCCAGTATTTTGCTGACCATACCTTAGACACGGTTAGATGAAGCATCTTTGAGCACCTCACTTAAATTAATCTCCTCTAAATAGCTACAAATAACATAATTGCTTCATCACCTGTCTCAGTGGCTGCAAACTGGAAATCCCCTTATTCAAAGATACCTTGACCAAAATTTCAAATATTACATCTCATTCAATCTTGAACATACTTCTTCAAACAATTGAAAATTGTAGGTTCTAATGAATGTTCAAGATTGAATAAGATGTAATATTTGAAATTTTGATCAAGGTATCTTTGAATAAAGGGACCCAGTATTTTGCTGACCACACCTTAGACACGGTTAGATTAAGCATCTTTGAGCACCTCACTTAAATTAATCTCCTCTAAATAGCTACAAATAACATAATTGCATCATCACCTGTCTCAGTGGCTGCAAACTGGAAATCCCCTTATTCAAAGATACCTTGACCAACATTTCAAATATTACATCTCATTCAATCTTGAACATTCATTAGAACCGTATTGTAAAATTTACCATGGCTGAAGGACTTCGGTCGATGGCCATTTGGGAAACCAAGTCGTTTTCGATATTTCCAATTGTGACAATAACTCCCGACCTGTGACAATAACTCCCGACCTGTGTTAAATCCACCAAGAACAGTTTTCTTATTGGTCATTAATTTACACTTTAAGTATTATAAACATTGCAAGAACAGTTTTCTTATTCGTCATTAATTTCACTTTAAATATTATAAACAGTTAACATATTTTTTATTTGTTGGGCTTCATGCGGCATGATATGGCACAGTTCCGAAGACTGTTTGCTATACATCACAGGAAGAGAATCCCCATATCGGCACCTGAACGAAGGTTCAGTGAGAGAGTCCACGATTTTCTCGCCAACAAACCTTGAAGTTTTTCATTCAGAAAGCAGTGGCTCAGCGAAAATTGGCAGCCAAACGTCCTCGATATTCAGCCCATTTTAAAAATATTTTGAATTATACAGGTTGCGCCTAAAAGGTAGGGTGCCATGAAGTTGCATTATTTTAAATGGAACACCCTGTATATTTTTAGATTCTACATAAAATTTTAATTATTTTTTATTAAATGTATTATTAGTCTATATTTACTAGTTTCCGAGATATTGATTTTTGAAAAATTACATTTTTGAACTTTGACAGCTTTCAACTTTCTAACAGTACCTATTAGAGCAAAACGGCTTACATGTCCCTATCTTCGATTTATGTTATCTTTCCAAAATTGTCAACTTCCGGTTTAAGAGGAAGTTGATATTTTTGGGAAGATAATAAAAATTGAAGATAGGGACATGTAAGCCGTTTTGCTCGGAAACGTACTGTTAGAAAGCTATTAGCTGTCAAAGTTCAAAAATGTCATGTTTCAAGAATCAATATCTCGGAAACTAATAAATATAGCCTAATAATACATTTAATAAAAAATAATTGAAATTTTATGTAGAATCTAAAAATTAAAAAATATACAGGGTGTTCCATTTAAAAAAATGTAACTTTGTGGCACCCACCAGATCGGCCATTACAATGATTTGTATCGTTTCCAGGTACGGTAAGATCGTGGACAAACTAATAACATGTAATAAAGCATGTAGGGAAAAAATTTTATACTACTTTACTCTATATTGCACACATTTGAACAGGCGATAAAAAATGACAGGGAAACACTGCTTCTGAAAGTAGAACAATACTTAGCAAACCCTAAGCTAAGAATTAAATACAAATTTAAGTTTGCTGAATCGCATAAAGAGTTGCACGGCATCACCATGCGTAAACGACAAATAAAAGAAGCTCTCAAACTCGTGCATCGCAAACTTTTTGTGCGAGAACTAAAACTTTGGTGCTTGAGCAATGGGCAGGCCAAACTTCAAAAAATTATGCAAATATTGGACAGCAGTGCCAAAAGATACATAAACTTACAATAAACTTAACTTTAAATGACAATATTTTTTTTTTCCATAAAGTACTGTTCTTGCAATGTTTATAATACTTAAAGATAAAATTTCGTCTTTCTCAGCTACGACGTTATGTAATAAAAATATTTGTTCACGTTAAATGGCTGGTTAGTTATGAATAATTCAAATTTTAATATTATGTTAAAAATGTTTACGTCTTTCTCAGCTACGACGTTATGTAATAAAAATATATGTTCACGTTAAATGGCTGGTTAGTTATGAATAATTCAAATTTTAATATTATGTTAAAAATGTTTACGTCTTTCTCAGCTACGACGTTATGTAATAAAAACTTATATATTTCCTTAGTCAGATCACAATGTTCTATAGTGATAATGTAATATGTATAAATTATTTGTAAATTGGGTGTTAGCCCGTTGGATGAATAAAGTGATTATGCTGTACTGCCTAAAAATAAATTGGTAACTGATCCGTTTTTCCATTCAATTCGATTGTCAATTATTTCCAAATAGAGTTCAAACCATATTATATTTTAACGGCGCTTGCCGGTCATAGTTGCCGCGAAAACAACCACGCCGTCCATGTCCTTTGGTAAGCGTCGGGCGACCCAACTGTATAGTCTACATTCGTTTCTGTAGCTCACAGGAGAGCAAGCCACACGCAATTTGGTTCTGGGAAAATTTTCCAGCCAGAAAGCAAATACGATTTTCCAAATTGACTTAAAATCATATTAAATTTACAGCGTATATAAATAGGAAAAATCGAAACTAATTTTTTTTCTATCTTTTGTGCGATTGCGCTCAAAATTAATTTGGTTACCACCTAAGTCGATGCCACCCTGTAGACGTAGTACTGTAACTTTGATATATATGCATGACAATTAGTCGAGGTATACAAAAAGGTGGTACATCTAGAACACTGTATAAATGCATGTATACGGTAAATAGCATCAATTTGTACGAAGCACAGTGGTTTCGGCTAGCCGATATAGGTTTTCTTGTGCGAAATAGCAGGAGTAAGGCAAGTATTTCGTTGAATGAAAATAAAAAAAAAAATATGGTTAGGATCCTTTCCTCTGTGGCCGCGTAAAAAACGCGAATTTGTGAAGTGGGCAACCGAGTGGGGAAAATATGTTTCTTAATTTGCCAACACTGCCTTTGTTTCGGGAAATTCGTGACATAAAATACAGTTCGTGTAAAAACTTCGGTGAGTAAACAGTAGCGTTGCAACAGTCATACATTTTCAGAAAATTGTATTTATAAACGGTTTTTCTTAAATTTTCTTTCAAATAAGTGGGTAATAGGCAGCCCTAAGCACGCACACCCATTTTTCTTTTAATTTTTCGCGTTTTTTCAGCACAAAACGTTCAATTGCGTATCGACAGCGTCGGTTGCTGAATGAAACGGCGTAAATGAGTGAATTCGGTTTTCGAAAGAGGTTTTCCATAAGTTATGTTTTGAATACGTGCGTAACACTGCGCTGAAAGCATGCAGGCCTAATTTTTTTTTTATTTTTTAGTACTTTCACCATAAAAAGAGCAATTACGTCGCGCAAACGTCGGTTAATTCAGAGAATGGCGTCAATAAGTTGAAATTCGTTAATTTGTGTTTGAAAAACAGTGCGTTAAGCGGTAACTGTTTTAGCGACAAGCGTTTTTCGAAAAAACATTATTATTTCCGTAATCTACACCCTTCAATTACTCTGTAAATGAATTTTTCATTTTGTTATAATGCAGGAACGGGTTTTGCTACAGGCGATTTGTTACAGGTGATACGGGGCAGAGCGGCTAAAATTTCTTAAAAAATAATATGGCGGCACAACTTAAGCTGGATTGCCATTACTTTTATGGCAATCCCAGCAAAATGCTTAAAGTTTCAAAAGCAATGAAGGAATTGCCATCTGACGATATAACTCTTGCTGAAAGCAAAGTTATTTTCCGAAAAACATTAGACTTCCGTCCGACAGTAGCGACGTTAAATAACTTTAAAAATACAATAATTAAAATGAAATCAGAATTTTTACAAAACGACGACTTGAATAGCAAAAACCCAATAATGGCTTTAATTTATTTATTAATAATTTCTGAACTAGATTTATCTTTTTCGAAATCAGGGTGTTCTCTATTCAGAGCCAGAAAGGTGTTTAGGACAATTTTTAAATGTGGTGACCACGTAAAAGAGCAATACGCCAAGCAGCTACGCCGGATGTTAGGGCAAGTGGCGTTTATTAATAATTTAAAAATAGTAAGAAAACAGATAAAACATAGGAAAATAAATAAACGTGATTTCACTGATGAGACTGAGGCACGGCTACAAAGGGTTTTAAAAAAGTTTCTTAAATTTGCTACAAACAAACAGCAAACCGTGCGCCTCGATGAGCCGTCGACTTCATCAGCTACAAGAAAACAGCAGCCGACCGTGCGTCCACTCGATGAGCCCTCGACTTCATCAGCATCTGCTGACGAGTCGACAGTTCAACTCGATGAGCCCTCGACTTCATCAGCATCTGCTGATGAGTCGATAGTTCAGCTAGCAGACACATGCTCGACTGCTAATCAGCAACCTGCTGATGAGATGGACGCATCTCATCAGGAGCCTGCTGATGAGATGGACGCATCTCATCACCAGGCTCCTGATGAAATGGACGCATCTACTCCTGATGAGATGGACCCATCTACTCCTGATGAGATAGACGCATCTCATCAGCAGCTTGCTGACAAATCTGATGATAGTGAGATTACAATTCGAGTTAATCGTAAAAGAAAAATTGATTCGTCAATACCCGATGAGCCGTCGCCCTCACAATGTAAACGCCAAGAAATTGTAAATTCTCCCTCAAGCTCTTCAAGCAAACGCCAAGAAATTGTAAATTCTCCCTCAAGCTCTTCAAGCAAACGCCAAGAAATTGTAAATTCTCCCTCAAGCTCTGCAAGCAACGAATCTCTTAAACCATTTCAATTAAAAGACAAAGTGTGGGCTAAAATCCGGGGATACCCACATTTTCCCGGCATAATTATTGACATTAATAGACGTGGCTATAGAGTACAATTTTTTGATAAGAAAAATAAACAAGGATATGTGGGCAGTAATAAAATTTGTCACCTCAACAAATATAAACCAGAAGAAATAGTTACGAAATCGATGGGGGTAAAACGCAAAATTATTTATCAATACAAGAAAGTTTTGAAATATGAATAAATTTTTCAATTTTTTGGCGTTTTATTGGTTTCCCAAATGGCCGTCGACCGAAGTCCTTCAGCCATGGTAAATTTTACAATAATATAATATATTGTAAAATTTACCATGGCTGAAGGACTTCGGTCGATGGCCATTTGGGAAACCAAGTCGTTTTCGATATTTCAAATTGTGACAATAACTCCCGACCTGTGACAATAACTCCCGACCTGTGTTAAATCCATCAAGAACAGTTTTCTTATTCGTCATTAATTTACACTTTAAGTATTAAAAACATTGCAAGAACAGTTTTCTTATTCGTCATTAATTTACACTTTAAGTATTATAAACAGTTTTCAACAGACTTTTTATTTGCCGGGCTTCATGCGGCATGATATGGCACAGTTCCGAAGACTGTTTGCTATACATCACAGGAAGAGAATCCCCATATCGGCATCTGAACGAAGGTTCAGTGAGAGTCCACGATTTTCTCGCCAACAAACCTTGAAGTTTTTCATTCAGAAAGCAGTGGCTCAGCGAAAATTGGCAGCCAAACGTGCCCTACAGGTAAAAAATACTCTCAATATGTGGTGACATCGAAATTACTGACCAGGTTTTTTTTTTTAGTATAGAAGAGTAAGACGAAAGCTAAGGGCGGCCAGAACGGCCATTACAATGATTTGTATCGTTTCCAGGTACGGTAAGATCGTGGAAAAACTAATAACATGTGATAAAGCATGTAGGGATAAAATTAAAAAACTCTCTGGCGTCCTACTTTACTCTATATTGCACACATTTGAACAGGCGATAAAAAATGACAGGGAAACACTGCTTCTGAAAGTAGAACAATACTTAATAGCAAACCCTAAGCTAAGAATTAAATACAAATTTACGTTTGCTGAATCGCATAAAGAGTTGTACGGCATCACCATGCGTAAACGACAAATTAATAAAAGAAGGTCTCAAACTCGTGCATCGCAAACTTTTTGTGCGAGAACTAAAACTTTGGTGCTTGAGGAATGGGCAGGCTAAACATCAAAACATTATGCAAATATTGGACAGCAGTGCCAAAAGATACAGAAACTTACAATAAACTTAATAATCTGATCGGACCTAGGAATAGGCAAGCTGAGAGTAAATGATTGGCGCATATTATAATGAGTAGAAACAAAGAGATTGTTCCTACATTTTCTATACATCAAGCAGGCAGTCTCAAGAATAAAAATACAGCAAACTGTCAAAATTGCGTGTCTCAGGAATAATGGACGACAAGAATCACGAACTCCAGCCCTGCACACTGCACATATATCTAATCGCTCTCTTTTGTAACACAAGTACAGAATTAAACAAATATTGAGAACAATAGCCCCAAAAACAAATCCTATATCGAAGATGGGATTCAACTAGTGCATAGCAGGGACCCGGACCGGAACCGCTAACTGGTAAGAACATATAACATAACATAACACATATTTTACTTGATAGAAAATTTTAGTTACAGAACCCGAACCCCAATAAATAAAACGGTTTTTTCGGGTTTTTTTCGGTTCTCAGGGTGATACTTCGCCAGATAGCTTACACATGCCTGTGCAGTAATTAAGCCTAACCAAATCTTAAGTTTCTCAATAAATTTTTTTCCGTGGAGACACTTTCGACCGAGATTTCGACCACAAAACAGAGGTATTGGCGAATTTACTCATCTTTTGGCAAATAAATCTGAGATCTTGCTTTAGAATATTCTAGTTGTTTTTCTTTCCCTTTTTTTTTATGCAAAATAACAAGACTGAACGAAACCATTGCTCATTATATAGTGGCCGCATTTGTGCGACACGGTTTCCTTAATTTTTTTGTATGATGAAACGGGATTGAAAATTCAAAGTTTATCCAAAACGGTCGTTTTCGGATCGGAACCGAATCTGAATCAAAATCTCATATTTTGAAGGGAACCGGATCGAAACCGTTAAAAATTGATAGGAACCGAATCAAAATAATTGTTTCGGAACCGGAACTGGAACGGAACCTAAATTCTCTAATTCATCTGGAACCGAAACCAGAACGAAACCGATATTTCATTCCGGTCCGGGTCCCTGGTGCATATAGTAGGAATTTTTGGCAATGGTAAAGTCTAAGTTAACGGATATAACCCTCAAGGCATAGCAACTGGAAGAAAGTCTTTTACATAGCTGTATTATGTGATATTCAAACCTCAGAGCATTATCTATTGATAGACCCAAAAACTTGCTGACATTAGGCATAGAAACAACTTCATTTTCTAAATAAATATTATCTAAGTTACATTTGAAATTTAAAATATTAGTTTTAGAAATATTGAATGATAGTAAATTAGAATCACACCACTGTTTTATTTTGCACAAGTCAGAACCCAATCGAAAGTGTATATCACTATTCGTTACTCTATTTCTGTGGTCTCGCGCGGTGTCCCTTCTCTCTCTCTCTCCCTTTCTTCCAACCGGCAAACAGTTGGTCCTAGTAAAATGCAGAAAAAATGCAAAAAATATGCAAAAAAACACATAAAAACCTGACAAAGATGAGCAAATAATTAGGTAAGTTTAATAAAAGAGTCGTCAGCTACAAAAAAATGTAATTTTTGTAATTTGTGTCAGATAATACAGCAACCTAACCTGCCGGTTCTTTTGTTTTTAGAGAATAGTTTATAAATCCACCTAAAAGAAGTGAACATTGCTGCGCGGGAGCGAGAAAAGTTTGTCCCCTTTGTAATTAATGTAAGCATTAAATATTATACATCATATTACACACACACATATATGCAGTACTCGAGCAGTAATCGAGTACATACCTACTCGACACATGATCATATTTACAATTGTTAAAAACATTTTCTATAGCGGCACAGAATTCCTCATATATCTGTACTGGTGACTGCGGTGGTATATATACGACACATACTAATATCTTAACTTTTCCAATACAAATCAAGACAAACAAATGTTCGATTGTTTCCACAATGCACTGTACCTATTGATCTGGATATAAGATTAGATTTAACCGCTATCATTACTCCTCCACCTCTATTACAGTTACTTGTTTTTTTAGATCTATCACATCTATACAAATTAAAATCAGCTAAACCTAGTTCACCATCCAATATACCTTCATGTAGCCATGTCTCGACAAAAAATCAAAATGTCATGGTTTGCTGTGTCCAAGGAAAGTTGCAATGTTTTCAGTTTTGTGCGCAGGCCTCTGACGTTCTGGTAATATAATTTATTAGGAAAATTTAACTTGACATATTAAAATAGTAAACGTAAACATTGTATTAACAGTAGTAAACTTCATTAGTAATTATTCTAATAAAATTTCAATTACAACATCAGAGTTATTAAAATAAATGTACTTACATGAAGTTTACTACTGTTAATACGCACTCTACAATAAACATTTCACAATAGACAAGCTAAAATTATACAAGATACAGGTCACAACATATTAAAATCAGATGTTAAGAATTGCTCATATTTATAAAATGCATTATTGAATAAGTATTTAATATATAATAATCTTGCATAAGCGATGATCAAAAGTATGTTAAAATTGAAAATTGTAGGTTCTAATGAATGTTCAAGATTGAATGAGATGTAATATTTGAAATTTTGGTCAAGGTATCTTTGAATAAGGGGACCCAGTATTTTGCTGACCACACCTTAGACACGGTTAGATGAAGCATCTTTGAGCACCTCACTTAAATTAATCTCCTCTAAATAGCTACAAATAACATAATTGCTTCATCACCTGTCTCAGTGGCTGCAAACTGGAAATCCCCTTATAGTCTATTTCCCTCGAGCAAATTTTCAACGAAAAACGCCAAATTGTCATACAAGCATGAAAGTTGGCATAGTTATAGAAAACGATATTTTAAGAGATTTGACCCGATTAGCCACCCTCCTAGACCCGTAGGACACCCCATACCGCCATTTTTTCAAAATGGCGGATAAAAATTTCTTAAATCTTAGGCTTTTTTAATATGGGCGATATTATACTCTATATTATATAATTCGAGGATGGAGAATTTAAAAAAAAATGTTTCAGGTCGATATGACCTTTATTGACCTTGAAAACTGCTATATGATTGGAAAAATGGGCATGTTTGCAGACTTTGCGTAAAGATAATTTTAAACGGCTGAAGCGTGAACAAATTTATAACAAAAATAAGTAATTAACATTAAAAAGGTATAAAAACCGTGTTTTCAAAAATTATAGATGTCTACGACGATCATAGGCGGCGCATGGATTTTTTGAAATAATGGTAAAAATTTAGAAAAATGTGTCGAAATCAATTTAATGAGGTTGTATGGTTTCCCAGTGATTTTACGGCAAATAAATAAAAAAATAGACAAATATTTTCCAATCGTTCGGGGGATTTTTATCGAGGCGACCTGTCAACCCTGTACGCATTATCCAATACGCATTGTTTATTGTGTTATCGTCTGGATCTTCACTCCGTTTAGAGACTATTTAGTATTTTTGTGTTGTTTTGAGGTATTTAGTCTACAGGTGATATATACAGGTAAGTTCTATATTAAAACTCTTGCCACAGTTTTTCATGATCGTGCATTTAGAAAAAATTTCATTATTTCCTCGCATTTCCTTCGCTTTTAACCTAACCTAACCGCACCGGACCGGCATGTTATTACGGAGGCACGGTTGCCACGTTTATGATACGTCGGGAATAAACTCTATAGATAACATAGCCATACATAACTTCTTCATTAGAGCAAATTTGGTCTAATAAAATTTTACCGAGTTTAAGGTTACCCTACATGATTTTAATTTTTGGTACAGCTGATGATTTCAAATAAAATCGTTTAACTTAAGATAAGGCCCTCTTCCTATTTACATTTTGCTGGTTTTAGATTTTGAAGACTGAAAATGTCAAAACCAAAACCAATTATAGCAGGAAAATCATCAATCGGGCAAAATGTTTCTATAAATTGGGAAAATTGTTGTATTTGCCAAGTAAAAGGAGGTCTACTTAGAAACCCTCTAAATAATCCGATCAAATCTTAATCTAATACAGGATATGAAAGAATTGCTGCAAATCTGTCACAACTGAGCGAATTGAGACATGTGCTTCCATCTGGACAGGCAGCTAATTTTTTAAATGAAGGAGATGGAATAGAGTTGACCTTCCAAAAACATAATGCTGCTTGGCATCCAGAATGTTACAATTCATATACTGGAGATCGATTCAGGAGACTTTTAAAAAAACTCCAGGAAAAGAGCGAAATCCAAGAAGACGAGCATCTTGAGCAAGAATCTGAACCTTCATCGTCACAAGAAGTTAAAAAAACTCGCTCTGCGTGCTCTTCGAATCTTTTGCAGGTTATGTGCTTTTTGTGTAAAGCCCCAGGTTTTCGAAAAAATCCTCTACGAAAATGCGCCACAGAAGATATTTCTAAAAATGTAAAGAGGTGTGCTGAAGTACTTAAAGATTTTGAGTTGGTAGCTTATTTAACTCAAGGAGACTTGGTAGCACAAGACAGTCAGTATCATCCTAAATGCCTCGCAAAACTTTATAATAAAGCGAAACAGAATGAGTGCTCAACTAAATCAGATAGTGATGAGTTGATGTGTGAAGGTATGGCTTTTGCTGACCTGCTGATTTTTATGCAAAAGAAGCTTTGTGATTCTAATAACTACGTGTTTAGAATGGCAGATTTATTGCACATGTATCATATAAGGTTAGCAGAGCTTCAAGGGATCCCGGAAAACCGAGTTAAACGCGAAAAAACTGATAGGCTTAGACAAAAAATTTTGGCTCGTTTTCCAAAGTTGGAAGCTAAAAAGTCTGGCCGGGAATATATTCTTTTACAATCAGAGGCTAGTCTTATAAACGCATTCGACCAAGAAGATCAAGATGAAGATGCATTAGGCTTTTATCAGTTTGCCAAATCGCTACGTAAAGTTATAGAAGAATGTGAAACGTCATTCACTGGTACTTTTGATGATGAATGTCAGCAAAAAAGTATTCCAAATCCTCTTCTGGCTGCTGTTAATATTTTGTTGTACGGTTCTTCAATTGTTAAGGATTGCCAAGCAACTAAGCCAGCGTTAACAATATGTCAACTTATTCTTTACAATTTCCACTCGAAAAATCCGAAAGGAAATTTTGTCAGGCATAGTAAACGTAATGAACCACCACTTCCTCTATATTTGTCTCTATCTTCATATGCCCGTGGAAGAGACAAAATAAAAATAGATGAATTGCACAATATGGGAATAGGTGCTTCATACAAAAGAGTGTTGGAAATTTCTTCTCACTTTTGTCAGCTCGTTGTTGAAAGATCCAAAGAAAAAAATGTTGTGTGTCCGTCTAATCTTCAACATGACTTGTTCACGGTATCTGCAGTGGATAACATTGACCACCGAACGTCAAGTACAGATATGCCCGAAATAAACAGTACTGAAACTAAGTTGGCGGTGTTTTTATGCGTGCGCTGTCACACTCAAGTTAGCTAGTATAGACCTGTCAAGTAAACCTCAAAGAAGTAATTAGTAGGGCCTAATTGTTAAAAATGGTGTTAAGTACAGAGGAGAAAGTGTTTCTGGTAGAGCATTATTTTCGCTCATACGGAATGGGCCGACATAATGGTGCAAGTTTGCTATACGTGTCTGATCAATTCACACAACGGTTTAATAAACGTTCTCCAAGTAATGCTGTAATTTTGAAGGTTATTGAAAAGTTCAGAAATACGGGTAGTGTATTGTGCCAACGAAAAGGAAACTCGGGGCGTCCCAGGACAGTTAACAACAACAATAACCATGAACGTGTTTTGAGCAAATCTTACAAAATCCGAAAGCCAGCCAGGCAAGGACAGCGTTACAACTTGATTTAAAAAGAACTTCCTTTCAAAGAATCCTAAAGGAGCTGGGTGCATTTTCGTATGTGATTCAGGTACATCAACAACTACATCCTCGGGATTATCGCAGTAGAGTGGAATATTGCGCCAGAATTCTCGCGTTACAGTATGAAAATCCTGAATTTTTGAAAAATGTTTGGTTTTCAGACGAAGCACACTTTCACTTGTCAGGCTATGTGAATCGTCGCACAAATCGATTTCTGGGCTTTGCCAGACCCGATGAGGTTCAAGAGGTTCCTTTACATAGTGCAAAAGTGAGTGTCTGGTGTGCTGTGTCCGGACACGGAATCATTGGTCCGTACTTCATCGAAGGGAATGGTAGGCAAGTCACACTTAATCAACAGAGGTACAGACACATTTTAACACGATTTATCCCTGATCTACGTCAATTCTGTCGTGCACGTAACTTGGTATTTCGAAACCAATTTTTTCAGCAGGACGGGGCAACTTGCCATACTGCTGCCGCAATTCGTCAATTTCTTCAAGAACATTTTCCAAGCAAATTCATTTCACGATTTACTGACTTCCCTTATCCTTCACATTCTCCAGACCTCACACCTCCAGACGCATACATTTGGGGCATGGCTAAAAATGCCGTTTTCAAACGGGCACCACAAACCATCGATGAATTAAAGGATGCCGTTAGAGTCTTCTTCGCAGCTCTGAGACAACCCTTATTCAATAACATGACCAGAAACTTAGAACATCGTTATGAAGTCTGTCTTGAACGAGGAGGTGCACACTTAGAACATATAATAAAGTGTCAATAATATGTATTTTTTAAATATATAATACGATTACAAGTTCAGTACTGTTTTTTTCGGGCAATACTGTACTACTGCAATGAGCGATTTTCATGGAACAGGTAAGTTTATTTAGCATACCTTTATCGTTGGAACATAACCAAATTGGTTTTTTAGGAATCTCACTATTCCAGATGATTGATTCTAGCGATAAAGGAAATGATCAAGAGTTTCAAGTAAATTATCAACACGTATCAAATCAAGGTCTACAATCGGTTCCCAATTTACCAGACTTCTACACTCAGTTGCCGGAATGTATTTTACTGGATAAGCATCCCCCATTAAACTCGCCTATATTGCATGAAAGTTTAAAAGAAAAAGTCCTTCATTTGCGTAAGTCGTTGTGTTTTCGAAGCTTTAAGATTGCCTATTCCGAGGCCTATTTTATAATTTATTCATTTTTTTAGAACCAATTGAAAATGAATGGTTAAAGGAAAATAAATGGTTGGACCATATTCATAATGGCCTTTTGGGATCTAACGAAGACAACATTCAACATTTTTCTTGGTCTGCTTATCATGCTCAAGAGCAGCGGGTCAGAGACAGACATAGAGACACCTCAGCTTTGTTGCCTCTATTTAATGAAAAATCAAACACTCACAATATGATCAAGCACTCAATGGATTTAGTAAAAACAACAATACAATATCTTAATAAGAATCAAACCCCGGTAATGTGTTTCGATCAGCCACTTTACACTATATGCAAAACAATCCAATGGAACTGGCCAGAAATATACGGAGAGGATAAATTTGTTATTCTAATGGGTCCTCTTCATATCGAACAATCTTTTCTACGTATTTTGGGTCAAGTTTTAGAAGGTAGCGGTTGGGTCTCCTTAGTAGCGAATTCCAACATTTTAACTGAAGGATCAGCAGAGGCAGTAACAAAGGTATATTTATGTATTCTCTCTATACTATTCTTCTAATACGCGTATCTAATCATGTTTTAGGTAACTCATATCCTGAGAGCAAGAAGGATGCATCAAATTTCTGCAGCAGTTCTTCATTCCCTTTTAATTGATGCCTATGAGAATGAAGGAACCGACAAGCCATTACATGATTGGATTGATGAGAAAAGCAAATCCTCACCAATTTTTAAATATTGGTTTATGGTGCTCAACCTTCAAATTCTATTGCTGACATTCGTCCGATCAGTTAGAAGTGGAGATTTTGTTCTTTTCAAGCAGGCTTTGAAAAACATGATACCGTGGTATTTTTCATTTAGACACTATCACTATTCAAGATGGCTATCTGTTCACATCAAAGATTTAGAAGAACTTCCGGAAAAAGCGCCCGATGTATATGAGCAGTTTAGCTTAGGTAAACATTATTTGACACTCTTTGAAGAAAAATTAAACAAAACATTTGTTTTAGGAAAATTTGTAGTGAGGAAATCGACAAGATCATTTTCAGCTTTAGGAGTAGACCATGCCCACGAACAGAACAATGCCGATATAAAAAGTAATGGTGGAGCGATTGGCCTTACACAAGATCCTTGCTCATTGAGAAGGTGGTCTATTGGTGGTCCTGAAATACAAAGATTGATTGAACAATTTCAGAAAAATGACACAAACACATCTCTCTTACACCACGAAGAAACTCCAGCAAACCAGAGAAAATTTCTTTCAGACTGTGTTGCCCTCAAGGATGCTTTTTATGAGTGTGAAAATCCTTTCACGATAGCCAGTGGGGAATTATTGTGCTTAAGTAGTCGGACAGTTGTAGAAAAGAAGGGAATTGACATTCTTTATAGGTTGGAGGAAGATGGCCTTAATTTGTACAAAACTTTTACGACCGAAAGATTGGAGTTGAAAACCAAATCAGTTCACGATTCCATTCCGAGAGTTGAGTCGAAAATATTTTTGACAAATAAAAATAAAACGATTAAAACAGCCACTCATATTCTCAAGTCGGACGTTCAATTATTTTCCAGGCTATTTATAGTAAGTACTGCGAGGGAATTAGACTTAAATGAATTTTTTCAATACGAAAATCAACAATCACCACCATCTTTGTCGGTTAATGGGTGTCTGAGACCTGGAAGCAAATCAGTTCTTATGCCTCTTCTTGAAGGTCTGGCCCCTGCGACTGACTTGATTCCGTTGTGCGATGGATGCGTTTTTGATGGTGCAGGTTTAGTTCACTTTTTGAAACCACGAATAGAATTTAAATCGTTTTCTCAATATTACCTTCAACAATTTAAATTGTATATCGAGAAAGTTGGTGCCACTACGAAAGCTACAAGATTGGATGTGGCATGGGACTTGTACTATGAAAACAGCCTCAAAAATGCTACAAGAGAAAATAGAGGAACTGGTTTGAGGCAGAATAATTTGCCAAAAAAGAGTGAGTAAAGTGACAGTTTAGGCTACCTACCAGTAATTTTGTATATTAACAAAATAAAGTATATGATGGATATTTTTTTTCTTTTTAGATAAACTTCCTACCAACTGGGAAAAATTTTTAAAAGACTCCTCTAATAAACAAGAACTTTTTACGTATTTAGCGGAAAGTCTCTTAAATTCGTTGGACATTAATTGTGTGACAAATGTTCGGGAAAATCTGATGGCATCTAACGGTAAGTTGTTGGTAGGGTTGCGATCATTAACGAGCACATTTACCTTCGATTGCCTTTTTTTTTAGAAAACATCAAAACCAACCTGAGTAACACCCCTTGCGGAAATATAGAGGAGGCCGATGGACGAATTTTTCTTCATGTGAAAGATATGGTCCAGAATGGGCTAAAATCTATTTTGGTTAGATGCTCCGATACAGACGTGGTAATTATCGGAATTTCCTTTTTTTACGAACTGAAAGACTTGGGTCTCCATGAATTATGGTTTTTGTACGGGGTTGGAAAAACACAAAGATATATTGCAGCTCACATCATAGCAAATAATTTAGGGCCTCAGAAGTCACAAGCTCTTCGTGGTTTTCACGCGTTTACAGGGTGTGATACCACATCTTTTTTTGCCCTAAAGTCGAAGATTAGATGCTGGAAAACATGGGAAGAGTGCCCGGGGTCAACTTTGGCTTTCCAATATTTATCATCGAAAGATACTGAAAAAGAATTACCGGATGATATAATTGGTCAAATAGAAGCATTCACGGTGAAGCTATACGACGCCAAGACCCAATTATCAAATGTCAATGAGTTAAGAAAAGTGCAATTTTGTAGTGGTGATAGACAAATATCAATGTGTGCACCAACGAAAGGAAGCCTTATTGAGCAGTGTCGTAGGGCTGCCTACCAAGCGGGACAAATATGGGGTCGGTCCCTAATTCACGATGAGAAACCACCTTCACCTGAAGGATGGGGCTGGACATTAAAAGTGGATCGATGGGAGCCCAAATGGAGCGGGGAACCCCAAATTTGGTCTGCTTTAAGAGGGTTGGAAAAATGTGGGTGCAGAGGACAGTGCGACAGCATGCGATGCTCCTGTCGCAAAGCAGGACTTCCTTGCACTCCTGCATGTACGATTTGTCAAGGGGCATGTGAAAATAAACAGGTTACCTAAATAAAGACTTAAAATTTAGCTGTTTTTTTTTCAATCATAATTGGCTTGATTAGAGATTGTTCAAGATCAATCAATATCAAGTAGAAATCATGTATCTCTATTTTTTTGCCGTAAAATCACTTGGAAGACCATACAATTTCATTTAATTGATTTCGACACATTTTTCTAAATTTTTACCATTATTTCAAAAAATCCATGCGCCGCCTATGATCGTCGTAGACATCTATAATTTTAGAAAACACGGTTTTTATACCTATTTAATGTTAATTACTTATTTTTGTTATAAATTTGTTCACGCTTCAGCCGTTTAAAATTATCTTTACGCAAAGTCTGCAAACATGCCCATTTTTCCAATCATATAGCAGTTTTCAAGGTCAATAAAGGTCATATCGACCTGAAACATTTTTTTTTAAATTCTCCATCCTCGAATTATATAATATAGAGTATAATATCGCCCATATTAAAAAAGCCTAAGATTTAAGAAATTTTTATCCGCCATTTTGAAAAAATGGCGGTATGGGGTGTCCTACGGGTCTAGGAGGGTGGCTAATCGGGTCAAATCTCTTAAAATATCGTTTTCTATAACTATGCCAACTTTCATGCTTGTATGACAATTTGGCGTTTTTTTTCTCGAGGGAAATGGACTATTATTCAAAGATACCTTGACCAAAATTTCAAATATTACATCTCATTCAATCTTGAACATTCATTAGAACCTACAATTTTCAATTTTAACACACTTTTGATCGTCGCTTACACTGTTAGGTACAGCATTAAAAAGGGGAAGAAAGGGAGAGAGAGCAACCAGTCATTTAACCCTAGTTTATTAGTAAAATTTAACTTGAAATATTAAAATAGTAAACGTAAACATTCCAACCAGCGATTTTTTGGAAACGCCGAGGGCCAAGGTGGATAATAAATGTCCACATAAAATCAACAACCACAAATTAGCCAACACTAACAAATTAAATCAAAACTAGAACTTTATTGACGTTTACTATTCAGAAAATATTTTTCAATTATTTTAAAACTCAAAAAAATATAGGGTAAATGAGGGTGAGATGCCACATATCACGTGGTTCTTAACGCAATGCGTGAAGAGGGGCACAAAAAACGTTGTGCACACCTCACAATGGCCTTGCACGTGAACGATGACAGTCGCTCCACGCTTAGCGTGGAGAGTCCAGCTATTTCATTGGAAAGTGCTGAAACTTTTTCTTTCCTTATTATGGAGCTTACCCCGCCGACGACTCCTCTACATATTCGTCTGATGGCGATTCGTCCCCGCCGCAGGATTAGTGCAGATAACGAAATCGCACATCAATTTTGGGAGTAAGTTTATTGTCAACCGTAGGTATTCACATAATACCCATTTTGGTTTTCAAAGTGCTGCCGTATAGACTGCGTTCCAGGCGTGTATAAATTAATAAAATTATAATCAAATTTTCTTTTTATTGTTTGCGTCTATAAGAGATTCAAACGTATGGTTTAAATAGATATAAAAAGTATTTTTTTTTATTTGTTTACAAGAAAAGGCAGATACTGCTGCTTTATCTTATTGGTTTTCCGATATTCATAAAATAGACAAATGGCAGCAAGTGGCATTTGCTGCTTTTTTCTATGTTATTTGATAGATACTGCTTATTTCTATTGCAAGAAAGGAAAAAACAACATAGTAAAACATAGTCTTTATTTATTTTATAAATAATATTATTGTTAGCATTATGTTCTAAACAAAAGAAAATACAAAATACGACACTAAATAATTATGGTGCAGTCGGCAAATTTAACCAAAAATCTTTTCTGCTGTCTTCCATTAAGACAATAAGATTTTTTATTATGGTCGATTTTCTTTCATCTGACACACCACACGGTTCATTGTGAAAACAATTTTTTCTTATAAACGTCGTTTTTTAAGAAATTTAGGGGTTTCGTTTGTTCCGCTGCTAAACTACATTTATATTTTCCTCTTCCTCTGATTGCTTCGTGCCACAATACTGCAAAAGGCAACTTTGTATTGTTCGCCTTAGTTCCAATCGATACAAAGGTTTCATTGTAAACTACTAGTCGCGGTGTAAATAAAACCTTTTTAAAACATTCCATTCGTAAGTGTTTTATTAAGATTTTGTGTATTTAGACTTGAATTTACTGCCTTTTTCAGTGGTAAATAGAGGCAGAAACGCCCTACAATGCCAAAACCGCAATAAAGCCAGTTTTGAATTTTGTTGTAGTTACTGCCTTTCTCCATAGTTGAGCAGTATACTAACCGACAACTATTCATACGTGCAGTGACTGCCCCTCTTCACGCATTGCGTTAAGAACCACGTGATATGTGGCATCTCACCCACATTTACCCTAGTTTATTAGTAAGTTTTTATTTTAAGAAACTGTTTTGCCAATACAATATCTATATAGGATGAAAGCTGATCCTATATAGATATTGTATTGGCAAAAATGACTCCTTCATGGCCAAAACAGCGAAAAACTAAAGTCATTTTTCATTTTGTAATTTGCAGGAACGGGTTTTGTTACAGGTTACAGGTGATTTGTGTGACTCAAAATAATAGTGGAATAGGTCACAACAGAGAAATTTTTGTAATAGAGGTGGTGGAATGTATGGGAGCAAGTCTAGCATATCTTTTCTTTTAAATTGAAAAATATATACCAACGGAGTGCGCTGTGCCAAGTTTCGCTCAATTATAACATTTTGGAGTTATTCCACTATTATTATGAGTCACACATTTGTTACAGGTGATACGGGGCAGAGCCGCTGCAATTTATTAAAAAACAATGTCGGTACAACAGAAGCTGGATTGCCATTACTTTTATGGCAATCCCAGCAAAATGCTGAAAGTGTCCAAGGCAATGAAGGAATTGCCATCGGAAGATATACCATCGGAAGATATAACTCTTGCTGAAACCAAAGTTATTTTCCGAAAAGCATTCGACTTCCGTCCGACAGTAGGGACGCTCAATAACTTTCAAAACACAATTAATAAAATGAAAGCAGATTTTTTAGAAAACGACGAGTTAAATAGCAGAAACCCAATAATGGCGTTGATTTATTTGTTAATAATTTCTGGAATGGATTTATCTTTTGCCAAATCAGGGTGTTCTCTATTTAGAGCCAGAAAGGTGTTGACAACAATTTTTAAATGTGACCACGTCAAAGAGCTATATGTCAAGCAGCTACGCCGGATGTTAGGGCAAGTGGCGTTTATCAACAATTTAAAAATAATAAGAAAACGGGTAAAACAAAGGAAAATAAATAAACGAGATTTCACTGATGAGAGTGAGGCACGGCTCCAAAGGATTTTAAAAATTTTTCTGAAATTTGCTATAAACAAACGGCAAACCGTGCGCCTCGATGAGCCGTCGACAAGAAAACAGGAGCCGACCGTGCGTCCACTCGATGAGCCGTCGACTTCATCAGCATCTGCTGATGAGTCGACAGTTCAGCGAGCAGACACATGCTCGACTGCTAATCAGCAACCTGCTGATGAGATGGACGCATCTCATCAGGAGCCTGCTGATGAGATGGACGCATCTCATCACCAGGCTCCTCATGAGATGGACGCATCTCATAACCAGGCTCCTGATGAGATGGACGCATCTCATCAGGAGCCTGCTGATGAGATGGACGCATCACATCACCAGGCTCCTGATGAGATGGACGCATCCCATCACCAGGCTTCTGATGACAAATCTGATGACAGTGAGATTACGAATCGCAGAAGAAAAATTGATTCAATACCCGATGAGCCGTCGCCCTCACCATGTAAAATTGTAAATAATTCTCCATCATTAAGCTCTTCAAGCAACGAATCTCTAAGACCGTTTCAAATAAAAGACAAAGTGTGGGCCAAAATCCGGGGATACCCACATTTTCCCGGCATTATTATCGACATTGATAGACGTGGATATAGAGTCCAATTTTTTGACAAGAAAAATAGTCAAGGATATGTGGGCAGCAATAAAATCTTTCACATAAACAAATATAAACCCGAACAAATAGTTACAAAATCGATGGCGGTAAAACGCAAAATCATTTATCAATATAAGAAAGTTTTGCAATATGAATAAAATTTTCAATTTTTTGGCGTTTTATTGGTTTCCCAAATGGCCGTCGACCGAAGTCCTTCAGCCATGGTAAATTTTACAATAATATAATCAAATAAAACAACGGCAGTCTACCTCCACAATATGTATTTCAATGTATATGTTTATATCCTACATGTTTCGGACATAGAAATGTCCATCATCAGGGATACTAAAAGAAATTTACAATGTAAGTTAAAAGTTTTAAGTAAAATGAGAGGACTTACCAGTAGTCGATTACGACAGCTCTATCTTGCATAAGCGACGATCAAAAGTATGTTAAAATTGAAAATTGTAGGTTCTAATGAATGTTCAAGATTGAATAAGATGTAATATTTAAAATTTTGGTCAAGGTATCTTTGAATAAGGGGACCCAGTATTTTGCTGACCACACCTTAGACACGGTTAGATGAAGCATCTTTGAGCACCTCACTTAAATTAATCTCCTCTAAATAGCTACAAATAACATAATTGCTTCATCACCTGTCTCAGTGGCTGCAAACTGGAAATCCCCTTATTCAAAGATACCTTGACCAAAATTTCAAATATTACATCTCATTCAATCTTGAACATTCATTAGAACCTACAATTTTCAATTTTAACATACTTTTGATCGTCGCTTATGCAAGATAGAGCTGTCGTAATCGACTACTGGTAAGTCCTCTCATTTTACTTAAAACTTTTAACTTACATTGTAAATTTCTTTTAGTATCCCTGATGACGGACATTTCTATGTCCGAAACATGTAGGATATAAACATATACATTGAAATACATATTGTGGAGGTAGACTGCCGTTGTTTTATTTGATTATATCAACTCCACTGTAATGGACTACTTCTTCAAACAATTGAAAATTGTAGGTTCTAATGAATGTTCAAGATTGAATAAGATGTAATATTTGAAATTTTGGTCAAGGTATCTTTGAAAAGGGGACCCAGTATTTTGCTGACCACACCTTAGACACGGTTAGATGAAGCATCTTTGAGCACCTCACTTAAATTAATCTCCTCTAAATAGCTACAAATAACATAATTGCTTCATCACCTGTCTCAGTGGCTGCAAACTGGATATCCCCTTATTCAAAGATACCTTGACCAAAATTTCAAATATTACATCTCATTCAATCTTGAACATACTTCTTCAAACAATTGAAAATTGTAGGTTCTAATGAATGTTCAAGATTGAATAAGATGTAATATTTGAAATTTTGGTCAAGGTATCTTTGAATAAGGGGACCCAGTATTTTGCTGACCACACCCTAGACACGGTTAGATGAAGCATCTTTGAGCACCTCACTTAAATTAATCTCCTCTAAATAGCTACAAATAACATAATTGCTTCATCACCTGTCTCAGTGGCTGCAAACTGGAAATCCCCTTATTCAAAGATACCTTGACCAACATTTCAAATATTACATCTCATTCAATCTTGAACATTCATTAGAACCGTATTGTAAAATTTACCATGGCTGAAGGACTTCGGTCGATGGCCATTTGGGAAACCAAGTCGTTTTCGATATTTCCAATTGTGACAATAACTCCCGACCTGTGACAATAACTCCCGACCTGTGACAATAACTCCCGACCTGTGTTAAATCCACCAAGAACTGTTTTCTTATTGGTCATTAATTTATACTTTAAGTATTATAAACATTGCAAGAACAGTTTTCTTATTCGTCATTAATTTCACTTTAAATATTATAAACAGTTAACATATTTTTTATTTGTTGGGCTTCATGCGGCATGATATGGCACAGTTCCGAAGACTGTTTGCTATACATCACAGGAAGAGAATCCCCATATCGGCACCTGAACGAAGGTTCAGTGAGAGAGTCCACGATTTTCTCGCCAACCAACCTTGAAGTTTTTCATTCAGAAAGCAGTGGCTCAGCGAAAATTGGCAGCCAAACGTCCTCGATATTCAGCCCATTTTAAAAATATTTTGAATTATACAGGTTGCGCCTAAAAGGTAGGGTGCCATGAAGTTGCATTATTTTAAATGGAACACCCTGTATATTTTTAGATTCTACATAAAATTTTAATTATTTTTTATTAAATGCATTATTAGTCTATATTTACTAGTTTCCGAGATATTGATTTTTGAAAAATTACATTTTTGAACTTTGACAGCTTTCAACTTTCTAACAGTACCTTTTAGAGCAAAACGGCTTACATGTCCCTATCTTCGATTTATGTTATCTTTCCAAAATTGTCAACTTCCGTTTTGCTCTGAAACGTTGTAACGATCATTTTGATCGTTCCAATAATTTTTACTTAATATTCATAACGCACCAGAAAGGTCTGAAGATTGCATCAGTTCAATTAACTGAACGTACCCCGTAATAATGGAATAAACTGCTTATCGTTCTTATAAATAGGTAACGACATGCCCCTATGCCCTCCCAACGCATTTAAGATGGACAAACCGCCGAACGTATGTCGAGTATTGCTCAAATTGCGCGCGTCGACCGGTAAAAGCATCGAGAACAAGGTGCCTTCAAAATTTCACGTAGTCTTTTCAACGCTAAACCCTGTTAAGGTCACAAGTGTTTTTTGTGAATAAAAGTTTGGTCCTAAAGGCATAAATGCCGCATTAATTTGGATTTAATAGGCTATTCTGCTTCATTAATAAACAAACCCATCATGGGGATGTATTTTGTGGCCACAGGGATAAAGAAGCCAGTCCAACAGGCTTCTAATTTATTCTAATTCCTTCTAATTTATTCTAATTCCTTCTAATTTATTCTAATTCCTTCTATTTTATTCTAATTCTATCTAACTTATTCTAACTTATCCTAACTTATTCTAATCTATTTTAAGTTTTTCCAAGCTTTTCTAAGTCCCCCTAAGTTATTCTAATTTATTCTGTTTTATTCTACATCATCCTATCCCAATACCATTCTGTTTTATCTTATTTTATGCTACTTTATGCTACTCGTTTCCTTTTGATGATGTTACTCAATTATTAGGTTGATCCTAATTGAACCTATTTTATCCTGTTCGTCCATTTTACTACACCCTTTTTAAATGTTTTCATCTCACTCATTCAAGAGTATTCGGCCTATTTGAATGTTTTATGTAATTTAATTTTAAATTATCTAAATTTCCTCACATTATCCTACCCTTTCCCAAATTATTGGATCTCAAGCCGTGTTTGGAAGCTACGGTATCGCTGAGTGCTGTGGATTTTGGCAGATTGGTCAGATTTGGACATTTTATGGGATAGCAACTTCCGGTGATGCCGATTTAGAAACTATGCCCTGGAGACGGAATCGTCGTGTTCCTAGCTGAACCATTTGTTTGTACCTCTTTATAACCGTGTGGTGGATTGAGAGCAAGACTGTCTGGACCATCAGCGAGGGATGCCGAGTGAAGGACATCGTGTGAGAGAAACCAGCAATTTAAAAGATGAGTAACTGATTTGTACTACTTTAATTTTGGTCCCTGTACTTGCCTTGAACTACTTTTAATCTCCCTTGTTAAATATTGTAGCATTTGCAAATAATGTAATACCTTCTTCACTAATTCTACCAAGTGTTAAATATTTTTGAACTATTCGAATGGCATTTAATGCCGAATGATTGATAATCGACGTAGGAACTACCGTTTTTTGTTTAACCTTAGCCCAGAATTGTTTGTTTTGCTGCAAGGCAGCTACCAACCTTCTTACAGACCCATAGGTCACTCCGTTTCAATATTACCCTAAAAATAAAGATAGGACAACATAGATCTCGAAAGAGCACCGTTGCCTATCAAGTAAGCCCTGTACTCGCCGTGAACTACTTTTAATCCTCCTTGTTAAATATTGTAGCATTTACAAATAATGTAATACCTTCTTCACTAATTCTACCAAGAGTTAAATATTTTTGAACTATTCGAATGGCATTTAATGCCGAATGATTGATAATCGACGTAGGAACTACCGTTTTTTGTTTAACCTTAGCCCAGAATTGTTTGTTTTGCTGCAAAGCAGCTACCAACCTTCTTACAGACCCATAGGTCACTCCGTTTCAATTTTACCCTAAAAATAAAGATAGGACAACATAGATCTCGAAAGAGCACCGTTGCCTATCAAATAAGCCCTGTACTTGCCTTGCACTACTTTTAATCTCCCTTGTTAATTATTGTAACATTTACAAATAATTGTGTTGCATAAAATGTAAAGTTTTGATTCAAACCTTAAGTCCGTACCTAAATTTATGTATTATTAGTTTGTGGTGGTTTATTCAAGATCCTGATTGGAATTTGAATTTGCTCCCAACCATTAGTGAAGTAACTTACTGCTGAGCTGTGAAGGTGTCATTTCCATATTAATGTCTTGTGATATTTTATTACTTGTAGTATCTTCATCCTAATACAAGGATGGTAGTTACTTTTATGATTATTTAGGGTTTGAGCGTTTTTAGATCTATGTCTATGATATCGTGATTTACAAACATTGCTATTGCTCTGTTACGAGAGTCATTGTTGATTGCATCGTGTTTTTATTTTATTGCTGTCTTCTAAAATCTGTTTTGGTCCCTGCTCCATTAAAAAGCCACATAATAGTGAGAGTCATTGGTTTTGAGAAAATATTTTATCTAGATTAGTAAGTAAATAGCCTACTCCCCCTCAGAGTCTATTAAAATTAAAAAGAAAGGGTTTATCGAGCTTCGAGATTAAAAAAAAAATCAATTGTCATCAAGAACATTTTATTAATCACTTAAAACTCATAGAAGTAGATCAACCAAACGATAAAGTTAAAAATACATGTAAAAAATTTCAAAAGTTGAAAACTCACATCGTTTGTAACCATTTGATAAATATAAATGTAAAAAATTTCAAAAGTTGAAAATTCACATTGTTTGTAACCATTTGATAAATGTATGCGATAAATAAACCTGTTAATGTTTTAAAATTGTGTGCTTTATTGGCTTATTTTTCTTTCAGGAGCTAGGGAATTCTCTTGATTTTATTGGTTCATTTTCTCCTATTCTACCTATCTGTTTTTTCTATCAACCCCTTTGGTTGATTGGCGCCCAAATAAAAATCTGGAAAAATCATAATTTTATAAAGCTAAAGACCTCACGACCTAGTGCTCTAAATCCGGAAGACTGTGCCTGAGGAGCCGTGGTTCTCTTAATTGGATTATGAGAAATTCTTAAGGAAATAATAATAAACAAACAAAAAAAATATTTAATTCTGAAATAATAGAAAATCTCATTAATCACAACGTACTATTAGCTGTCAAAGTTCAAAAATGTCATTTTTCAAGAATCAATATCTCGGAAACTAGTAAATATAGCCTAATAATACATTTAATAAAAAATAATTAAAATTTTATGTAGAATCTAAAAATTAAAAAATATACAGGGTGTTACATTTAAAAAAATGTAACTTTGTGGCACCCACCAGATCGGCCATTACAATGATTTGTATCGTTTCCAGGTACGGTAAGATCGTGGACAAACTAATAACATGTAATAAAGCATGTAGGGATAAAATTAAAAAACTCTCTGGCGTCCTACTTTACTCTATATTGCACACATTTGAACAGGCGATAAAAAATGACAGGGAAACACTGCTTCTGAAAGTAGAACAATACTTAGCAAACCCTAAGCTAAGAATTAAATACAAATTTAAGTTTGCTGAATCGCATAAAGAGGTGCACGGCATCACCATGCGTAAACGACAAATAAAAGAAGCTCTCAAACTCGTGCATCGCAAACTTTTTGTGCGAGAACTAAAACTTTGGTGCTTGAGCAATGGGCAGGCCATACTTCAAAAAAGTATGCAAATATTGGACAGCAGTGCCAAAAGATACAGAAACTTCCAATAAACTTAATAGCAGGGACCCGGACCGGAATCGCTAACTGGTAAGAACATATAGCATAACACATATTTTACTTGATAGAAAATTTTAGTTACAGAACCCGAACCCCAATAAATAAAACGGTTTTTTCGGGTTTTTTTCGGTTCTCAGGGTGATACTTCGCCAGATAGCTTACACATGCTTGTGCAGTAATTAAGCCTAACCAAATCTTAAGTTTCTCAATAAATTTTTTTCCGTGGAGACACTTTCGACCGAGATTTCGACCACAAAACAGAGGTATTGGCGAATTTACTCATCTTTTGGCAAATAAATCTGAGATCTTGCTTTGGAATATTCTAGTTGTTTTTCTTTCCCTCTTTTTTTATGCAAAATAACAAGACTGAACGAAACCATTGCTCATTATATAGTGGCCGCATTTGTGCGACACGGTTTCCTTAATTTTTTTGTATGATGAAACGGGATTGAAAATTCAAAGTTTATCCAAAACGGTCGTTTTCGGATCGAAACCGAATCTGAATCAAAATCTCATATTTTGAAGGGAACCGGATCGAAACCGTTAAAAATTGATAGGAACCGAATCAAAATAATTGTTTCGGAACCGGAACTGGAACGGAACCTAAATTCTCTAATTCATCTGGAACCGAAACCAGAACGGAACCGATATATTTCATTCCGGTCCGGTTCCCTGGTGCATATAGTAGGAATTTTTGGCAATGGTAAAGTCTAAGTTAACGGATATAACCCTCAAGGCATAGCAACTGGAAGAAAGTCTTTTACATAGCTGTATTATGTGATATTCAAACCTTAGAGCATTATCTATTGATAGACCCAAAAACTTGCTAACATTAGGCATAGAAACAACTTCATTTTCTAAATAAATATTATCTAAGTTACATTTGAAATTTAAAATATTAGTTTTAGAAATATTGAATGATAGTAAATTAGAATCACACCACTGTTTTATTTTGCACCAGTCAGAACCCAATCGAACCACCCACTATTCGTTACTCTATTTCTGTGGTCTCGCGCGGTGTCCCTTCTCTCTCTCTCTCTCTCTCTCTTTCTCTCTCTCCCTTCCTTTCGACCGGTAAACTTGGTCCTAATAAAATGTAAAAAAAATACCAAAAAATATGCAAAAAATTAATCAAAAACCTGACTAAGATGAGTAAATATGTAGGTAAGTTTAATTAAAAGAGTTGTCAGCTAAAAAAAATGTAATTTGTGTCGGTTAATACAGCAACCTAACCTACTATGGTTCTTTTGTTTTTAGTAAATTGAATGAGAATAGTTAAAATTCACCCAAAACAAGTGAACATAATATGAAGTGAGCGAGAAAAGGTTGTCCCCTTTATAATTAATGTAAGCATTAAATATTATACATCATATTACACACACACATATATGCAGTACTCGAGCAGTAATCGAGTACATACCTACTCGACAGATGATCATATTTTACAATTGTTAAAAACATTTTCTATAGAGGCACAGAATTCCTCATATATCTGTACTGGTGACTGCGGTGGTATATATACGGCACATACTAATATCTTAACTTTTCCAATACAAATCAAGACAAACAAATGTTCGATTGTTTCCACAATGCACTGCGTACCTATTGATCTGGATATAAGATTAGACTTAACCGCTATCATTACTGCTCCACCTCTATTACAGTTACTTGTTTTTTTAGATCTAACATCATTACAAATTAAAATGAGCTAAACCTCCATCCAATATACCTAACTTACTGGTTCTTTTGTTTTTAGAGAATTGAATGAGAATAGTTAAAATTCACCCAAAACAAGTGAACATAATATGAAGTGAGCGAGAAAAGGTTCTCCCCTTTGTAATTAATGTAAGTATTAAATATTATACATCATATTACACACACACATATATGCAGTACTCGAGCAGTAATCGAGTACATACCTACTCGACAGATAATCATATTTTACAATAATTGTTAAAAACATTTTCTATAGAGGCACAGAATTCCTCATATATCTGTACTGGTGACTGCGGTGGTATACAGGGTGTTTCATTAAGGTCGAAGAGCGGCCATATCTCGGAAACTATTGGGCATAGAAATTCAGGAAAAAAAAATTAATGACTAAAGTGGCCATGAGAAAATCCTGGAAATAATTTTTAAGTTCCGCATTTTGCCGCAAGGGGGCGCAATTGAAAAGTAAATTTTTAAATTTTAGATATCTCCGAAAATTGCACGTTAAGGTATATTTTTGATAACACCATTAAAAAGCTTGGTCAATTTTGCATAATTTTGGTCCCATGCTTATTGGCGTACCGACTTTAGTAAGAATGGGGGAAGCTGTTGAATGTGTAATCATTTAAATCGCTGTAACTTATAAACCACTTATCCGATTTTAGCAAACTAAAACTTGTTTGGAAGAGAAATGTAAGTACTTTAAACTATCGTCTTGAGTGGTCCATGATACTTCTCAATAAAAATACAAGAGGGCGCAATTAGCAATAATAACACATTTCTTAACTTTATTCATTTATTTCAAATCATACGGTATAATTATGATACCATAATCGAAAAGTAGATGAAAATTGCTACAAAAAATGTCAAAACCGCAGTTCGATATATCCATCCGTTTCAGAGTTATTGCCAATAGAATAATTTTTAAAACTTTAAATGAAGAAGCGGTTGCTTTCATAGTTTTGTGATCAAGCATTCCATGACAAAAAATATTTTTAAACTTTATGGTTAGGTAGGTTTGTTTCTCATTATTCCAATGGCCCAGAAACCACTCTAGAATTAATGGCAATCATGGAAAACGTGTCATTTAGGCGTAACTCTAACAATATGATGTGTTTTAAAAAATAAATCTAGATAGCTGTGAAATAAAATCTGAAAGTTTCCATGGAGATAAGACAAATAATGCAAATAGTTGTCAACTAGTTTCATTTTGAAAGGTGTTGACAAAAGTTTATCCGTAATTCATCTTAAACTTCTTGATAGAAAATTGTGATACGTACCTTTCAAAAATGGCTTATACCAATGCCGAAGCTTACGATATGCTGGCCGTATATTTTGAATCTTTTCAAAATGCGCCTATAGCGGAACGCGAATATGCTCTCAGATATCCTGAACGAAGGCACTATGGCAGAGCAGTATTTCAGCGACTGGCAATATGCGTAAGGCAAACGGGAAGTGTACGACGCATTTCAGTTGCTTTTAGAAGACGTCCAGTAAGAAATGAAGTCAACATTACAAACGTTCTTGCGTACGTAGAGGCCGATCCGCATTTAAGCATAAGAGCAATTTCTTTAGACCTAGGTATAAGTTGTACTGCAGTGTTCCGAATTCTAAGGGATTTTAAGCTGCATCCCTATCATATAGTTTTACATCAGGCGCTATCAGAAAGTGATTATGACAGACGGCTCGACTATTGCTATTGGCTAAGAGAGATGTGTAACGAGAATCCTCAATTCCTCTCCCACGTGTTATGGACTGATGAAGCCACTTTTAGTAGCTGTGTCAAAGTTAATTTACACAATATGCACTATTGGTCACAGACAAATCCTCACTGGATGCGCGAAGTGGATCACCAAAACAGATGGAGTGTTAACGTGTGGTGCGGAGTATTAGGACACAGAATTATCGGACCGTTTATTTTTAATGATTATCTAAATGGTGAATCTTATTTAAACTTTTTACAAAATGACTTGCCTATCCTTTTAGAAGATGTTCCTATTGGCCTAAGAACATCCATGTGGTATCAACATGATGGATGCCCGGCACACTTTTCGCATATGGTCCGTGATTTTTTAGATATTGGATACCCAAATCGCTGGATTGGAAGGGGTAGTTTGTTTGCCTGGCCACCTAGATCCCCGGATTTAACTGTGTTAGATTTTCACTTGTGGGGGCGAATAAAAGACATTGTATATAAAACGCGACCAACCACACGAGACAACATGATTGAGCGAATTGAAAATGCACTAAATTCGATTTCACGAGCTGAAATTGAAACAGCTGTCTCTAGTTCTAGAAAAAGAATTAATCGTTGTATTTTGCACAACGGAGGCCATTTTGAACATTTATAAAGTCTCTCAATTGTTTTCCTAAGAAGCTTTCCATGAATATTGTTTCCTTCAATAGTTTCCGATAATTATTTCAATACTGTTTTATGGCCCGTTGGCCTTGAAACACGCTCCAAATTTTGTATTTTACATGATTTGGACTAGTCCTAAGCCTAGATAAAGTGTGAAGGAAGGCACGGAGTTTGACATTGGAATAATGAGAAACAAACCTACCTAACCATAAAGTTTAAAAATATTTTTTGTCATGGAATGCTTCATCACAAAACTATGAAAACAACCGCTTCTTCATTTAAAGTTTTAAAAATTATTCTATTGGCAATAACTCTGAAACGGATGGAGATATCGAACTGCGGTTTTAACATTTTTTGTAGCAAATTTCATCTACTTCTCGATTATGGTATCATAATTATACCGTATGATTTGAAATAAATGAATAAAGTTAAGAAATGTGTTATTATTGCAAATTGCGCCCTCTTGTATTTTTATTGAGAAGTATCATGGACCACTCAAGACGATAGTTAAAAGTACTTACATTTCTCTTCCAAACAAGTTTTAGTTTGCTAAAATCGGATAAGTGGTTTATAAGTTACAGCGATTTAAATGATTACACATTCAACAGCTTCCCCCACTCTTACTAAAGTCGGTACGCCAATAAGCATGGGACCAAAATTATGCAAAATTGTCCAAGCTTTTTAATGGTGTTATCAAAAATATACCTTAACGTGCAATTTTCGGAGATATCTAAAATTTAAAAATTTACTTTTCAATTGCGCCCCCTTGCGGCAAAATGCGGAACTTAAAAATTATTTCCAGGATTTTCCCATGGCCACTTTAGTTATAATTTTTTTTTCCTGAATTTCTATGCCCAATAGTTTCCGAGATATGGCCGCTCTTCGACCTTAATGAAACACCCTGTATATAAGGCACATACTAATATCTTAACTTTTCCAATACAAATCAAGACAAACAAATGTTCGATTGTTTCCACAATGCACTGCGTACCTATTGATCTGGATATAAGATTAGACTTAACCGCTATCATTACTGCTCCACCTCTATTACAGTTACTTGTTTTTTTAGATCTAACATCATTACAAATTAAAATGAGTTAAACCTCCATCCAATATACCTTCAAATGCTGTGTCCAAGGAAAGTCTTTTCAGTTTTGTGCGCAGGTCTCTCGACGTTCTGGTAATATTAGGAAAATTTAACTTTACATAATAAATAGTAAACGCAAACATTGTATTAACAGTAGTAAACTTCATTAGTTATTATTCAAAATATATTTCAATTACAACATCAAATCAAAAAATCCTTATACAAGCAATAGTTTTTTGTTTATAGTCTTAGTTGCAATGGCCACCTGTCTTAGCGACAATCAGCCAGCTATGGTTTTTTGGTTATCAGAGTTATTAAAATGTTGATTACATGAAGTTTACTACTGTTAATACAATGGACAAGCTAAAATTATAATTTAAGATACAGGTCACAACATATTGCTCATATTTATAAAATGCATTATTGATTAAGTATTTAATATACAGGGTCGTTGGTATGTACGGAAACGGTCGATTATTTCTTAAAGTAAAACAGTCAGCAAAAAATATTTTAGATAAAAATTTTAGGGTTTTTTAAGGTGTATTAGAATTTTAAAAAAATAAGTATACAGGTTGAGTCAGAAAACCGTAGAGAAACAAAGTTACTTTTTTTTAAATAGAACACCCTATATCTTCGAATATTTTTGGATTTTGCATAAAATAACAATTATTTTTTTTTCATTACCTTAAAAAACCCTAAAACTTTTATCTAAAATATTTTTTGCTAACTGTTATACTTTAAGAAATAATCGACCGTTTCCATACATACCGACGACCCTGTATAATAATCTTGCATAAGCGATGATCAAAAGTATGTTAAAATTGAAAATTGTAGGTTCTAATGAATTGAATGAGATGTAATATTTGAAATTTTGGTCAAGGTATCTTTGAATAAGGGGACCCAGTATTTTGCTGACCACACCTTAGACACGGTTAGATGAAGCATCTTTGAGCACCTCACATTAATCTCGTCTAAAGAGGTACAAATAACATAATTGCTTCATCACCTGTCTCAGTGGCTGCAAACTGGAAATCCCCTTATTCAAAGATACCTTGACCAAAATTTCAAATATTACATCTCATTCAATTCATTAGAACCTACAATTTTCAATTTTAACATACTTTTGATCGTCGCTTACACTTCACAGCATTAAAAGGGGGAAGGAAGGGAGAGAGCTTTTTTTTTTAACCCTAGTTTTACTAGTTTATTTGTAAAATTTAACTTGAAATAGTAAACGTAAAATTATAATTTAAGATACAGGTCACAACATATTGCTCATATTTATAAAATGCATTATTGATTAAGTATTTAATATACAGGGTCGTTGGTATGTACGGAAACGACGACCCTGTATAATAATCTTGCATAAGCGATGATCAAAAGTATGTTAAAATTGAAAATTGTAGGTTCTAATGAATTGAATGAGATGTAGTCATAGTCATAGTCATAGTCAAATATACTTTATTGTCTGAGAAAAAAACATTTCTATTGACAAAGCGATCTAGCAAACTAATCTACACATCTATCCAGTCAACTTAAAATAAACAACAAAATAATGAAACAATATCAATAACATTCTGTATAAGTAAAACACGTTCAAACATTTACATATAAATAAAGTAAAATAAAAGTAAAATAAAAGTAAAGTAGGTTAATACAAATGTCAAGACTGCAAGACCTGCATTTGTCAAAAACAATTGAATTTTAAAACAAATTTACAAACAACATTAGTGAGTCAAGCACGCAAACAAGAGAAGTAAGAAAATAAACTCTACAATCAAAAAACATCACCGTAATATTCCTCCAAACTGTAATAGGTCCTTTGTATTAAGATGTTTTTAACACTACGACGAAACTGCCTTTAGCATGAAATAGATTTCAGGGCAGTACCAAGATGGTTATACATTTTCTTACTCTCATACAATATTGAATTCTTAGCGAGGGAAGTTTTAGGTATAGGCATTCTAAGGTTATGATTTTCATGTGCTCTGGTACTGTATCTAACCTGATCCGATTGCATCCCGAAGTACTTTTTATGCATGAGGCAAACGGATTCCAAAATTAGCAAACATGGAATAGTCAATATGTGTTCCCTTCTAAACAGAGGTCGGCAGTGTTCCCGACATTTAACCCTACACAGATACCGTACGGCCCGCTTTTGCAAAACAAATATTGAATTCATGAGCTGAATGCTCGGGAACCCCCAGAATGCAATACCATATCGTACGTATGACTCGAACAAGGAGTAGTACACCATCTTAGCTGCAGAGGCACTGAGCTCATGAGAAACAACTCTAATCGCAAAACATCCTGCAGCCAACCTCTTACTTATGTTCTTTATATGCTCTTCAAACTTAAGTTTATTATCAATAGTGAGACCTAAGAATTTGTATATGGACTTATTTTCAATAGTTTTAGATTCGAGATTTAGGGTAGTGAAGGTAAACCTAAAGGTCATAATATTTGTCTTATGTACATTAAAACATAATTTGTTCGCATCACACCATAGCTTGACATTATGCAAATCGCTATTGATAACCAGTTTTAAATCCTCACCATCCCTACTATGCCACAGCAGACTGGTGTCATCAGCAAATAGTGTAAACCTACCCTGAATATTTAGACTTGCCAAATCATTCAAGTACAGTAAGAACAAAATGGGTCCCAATACCGATCCCTGAGGTACGCCTCTAGTGACAACGGAAGCGTCGGAGCAAGTTATATTTGAAATTTTGGTCAAGGTATCTTTGAATAAGGGGACCCAGTATTTTGCTGACCACACCTTAGACACGGTTAGATGAAGCATCTTTGAGCACCTCACATTAATCTCGTCTAAAGAGGTACAAATAACATAATTGCTTCATCACCTGTCTCAGTGGCTGCAAACTGGAAATCCCCTTATTCAAAGATACCTTGACCAAAATTTCAAATATTACATCTCATTCAATTCATTAGAACCTACAATTTTCAATTTTAACATACTTTTGATCGTCGCTTACACTTCACAGCATTAAAAGGGGGAAGAAAGGGAGAGAGAGCTTTTTTTTTTTAACCCCAGTTTATTTGTAAAATTTAACTTGAAATAGTAAACGGAAACATTCCAACCAGCCATTTTTTTTAGTAATTTTTTATTTTAAGAAACTGTTCTTGGGTTTTTTTTCGCTAGAATCAGGTATTCCGCTACGACTAAGTTTTTTGCTGCTTTGGCCATGAAGGAGTCATTTTTGCCAATACAATATCTATATAGGATGAAAGCTGATCCTATATAGATATTGTATTGGCAAAAATGACTCCTTCATGGCCAAAACAGCGAAAAACTAAAGTCATTTTTCATTTTGTAATTTGCAGGAACGGGTTTTGTTACAGGTTACAGGTGATTTGTGTGACTCAAAATAATAGTGGAATAAGTCACAATAGAGAAATTTTTGTAATAGAGGTGGTGGAATGTGTAGGTGCAAGTCTAGCATATTTTTTCTTTTAAATTGAAAAATATATATACCAACGGAGTGCGCTGTGCCCAGTTTCGCTGAATTATAAAATTTTGGAGTTATTCCACTATTATTATGAGTCACACATTTGTTACAGGTGATATTGCCGCTGCAATTTAAACAATAATTAAACATAAATAACAATGTCGGCATCACAAAAGCTGGATTGCCAGTACTTTTAGAGCAATCCCAGCAAAATGATGAAAGTGTCCGAGGCAATGAAGGAATTGCAAGATAAACAGTCGGAAGATATAACTATGGATGAAACCAAAGTTATATTTCGGAAAGTATTTAACTACCGTCCGACGACAGGGAGCCTCAAAAATTTTCAAAATACAATTAACCAAATGAAGGAAGATTTTTTGGAAAACGACGAACTAAATACAAGAAACCCAATAATGGCGTTAATATATTTGCTAGTAATTTCTGGAATCGATTTATGTTTTAACAAATCAGGGTCTTCTCAATTTAGAGCAAAAAAGGTATTCACAACTATTTTTAAACAAGAACATGTCAAAGATCTATATGTAAAGCAGCTACGCCGGATATTGGGGCAAATGGGGTTCATCAAAAATATTAACATAATAAAAAAACAGGTAAAGAAAAGAAAAATAAGTAAACGAGATTTCAGTGAGGAGAGTGAGGCCCGGCTCCGAAAGACTTTAAGAAACTTTTTGAAATTTGCTGTAAACAAAGGGCGAACCGTGCGCCCCGATGAGCCGTCGACAAGTTTACAGGAGCCGAGCGTGCGTCCACTCGATGAGCCGTCGACTTCATCAGCATCTGCTGATGAGTCGACGGTTCAGCGAGCAGACACATGCTCGACTGCTAATCAGCAACCTGCTGATGAGATGGACGCATCTCATCAGGAGCCTGCTGATGACATGGACGCATCGCATCACCAGGCTCCTGATGAGATGGGCGCATCTCATCACGAGCCTGCTGATGAGATGGACGCATCGCATCACCAGGCTCCTGATGACATGGACGCATCGCATTACCAGGCTCCTGATGAGATGGACGCATCGCATCACCAGGCTCCTGATGAGATGGGCGCATCTCATCACGAGCCTGCTGATGAGATGGACGCATCCCATCACCAGGCGTCTGATGACAAATCTGACGACAAATCTGACGACAGTGAAATTACGAATCAAAGAAGAAAAATTGATGAGCCGTCGCCCTCACCATGTCAAAATATAAATATTTCTCCATCATTAAGCTCTTCAAGCAACGAATCTTTAAGGGCATTTCAAATCAAAGACAAAGTGTGGGCCAAAATCCGGGGATACCCACAATATCCCGGCATTGTTATCGATATTGATAGACGTGGATATAAAGTCCAATTTTTTGACAAAAAAAATAGCCAAGGATATGTGGGAAGCAATAAAATCTTCCACATAGGCAAATATAAACCAGAACAAATCGTTACAAAATCGATGGCGGTAAAAAGGAAAATAATTTATCAATATAAGAAAGTGTTGCAATTTGAATAAAATTTTCAATTTTTTGGCGTTTTATTGGTTTCCCAAATGGCCGTCGACGAAGTCCTTCAGCCATGGTAAATTTTACAATAATATAATCAAATAAAACAACGGCAGTCTACCTCCACAATATGTATTTCAATGTATATGTTTATATCCTACATGTTTCGGACATGGAAATGTCCATCATCAGGGATACTAAAAGAAATTTACAATGTAAGTTAAAAGTTTTAAGTAAAATGAGAGGACTTACCAGTAGTCGATTACGACAGCTCTATCTTGCATAAGCGACGATCAAAAGTATGTTAAAATTGAAAATTGTAGGTTCTAATGAATGTTCAAGATTGAATGAGATGTAATATTTGAAATTTTGGTCAAGGTATCTTTGAATAAGGGGGCCCAGTATTTTGCTGACCACACCTTAGACACGGTTAGATGAAGCATCTTTGAGCACCTCACATTAATCTCGTCTAAAGAGGTACAAATAACATAATTGCTTCATCACCTGTCTCAGTGGCTGCAAACTGGAAATCCCCTTATTCAAAGATACCTTGACCAAAATTTCAAATATTACATCTCATTCAATTCATTAGAACCTACAATTTTCAATTTTAACATACTTTTGATCGTCGCTTATGCAAGATAGAGCTGTCGTAATCGACTACTGGTAAGTCCTCTCATTTTACTTAAAACTTTTAACTTACATTGTAAATTTCTTTTAGTATCCCTGATGATGGACATTTCCATGTCCGAAACATGTAGGATATAAACATACATTGAAATACATATTGTGGAGGTAGACTGCCGTTGTTTTATTTGATTATATTAATGTAAAATTTACCATGGCTGAAGGACTTCGGTCGATGGCCATTTGGGAAACCAAGTCGTTTTCGATATTTCCAATTGTGAGAATAACTCCCGACCTGTGACAATAACAATGCCAATCCACCAAGAACAGTTTTCTTATTGGTCATTAATTATTAACACTAAGTATTATAAACATTGCAAGAACAGTTTTCTTATGTCATTAATTTCACTTTCAATATTATAAACAGTTAACATATTTTTTATTTAAACTTGAAAGAGTTCACATTTTTCTACAGTTGAGCATGGTTCAGTGAAGTTTCTTTGTGCCCCCTTTTTTACTTTTTCCTCATAATGGCCTATACCTTTACGTAATAACTTCATTGACCAATGCCCTTTTGTCAGTAAGCTTTTAATTTTTTCATTAATTAAGAACCGGTACCAGTTTTTTCATATGACATTTCCATAACCTTCACACTTTTTCATGTGAAATCAGATTTCCCGCCAGCAATTGTGATTGCATGAGGTTTCTTTCAGCAGAATTCCCAATTTTCCTCTAAATAGCTCAAAGCCAACATAATAACCTCACTGACAATCACATTGGCCCAATAATCTTTTAAACTTGAAAGAGTTCACATTTTTCTACAGTTGAGCATGGTTCAGTGAAGTTTCTTTGTGCCCCCTTTTTTACTTTTTCCTCATAATGGCCTATACCTTTACGTAATAACTTCATTGACCAATGCCCTTTTGTCTAGTAAGCTTTTAATTTTTTCATTAATTAAGAACCGGTACCGGTCGTTTTATTTGAATATTTTTTATTTGCCGGGCTTCAAGCGGCATGATATGGCACAGTTCCGAAGATTTTTTGCTATACATCACAGGAAGAGAATCCCCATATCGGCACCTGAACGAAGGTTCAGTGAGAGTCCACGATTTTCTCGCCAACAAACCTTGAAGTTTTTCATTCAGAAAGCAGTGGCTCAGCGAAAATTGGCAGCCAAACGTCCTCGATATTCAGCCCATTTTAAAAATATTTTGAATTATACAGGTTGCGCCTAAAAGGTAGGGTGCCATGAAGTTGCATTATTTTAAATGGAACACCCTGTATATTTTTAGATTCTACATAAAATTTTAATTATTTTTTATTAAATGCATTATTAGTCTATATTTACTAGTTTCCGAGATATTGATTTTTGAAAAATTACATTTTTGAACTTTGACAGCTAATAGCTTTCTAACAGTACTTCCTCTTAAACCGGAAGTTGACAATTTTGGAAAGATAACATAAATCGAAGATAGGGACATGTAAGCCGTTCAACTTTCTAACAGTACCTTTTAGAGCAAAACGGCTAAATTTATATATAAAATTATTATATAAAATTAAAAAACTCTCTGGCGTCCTACTTTACTCTATATTGCACACATTTGAACAGGCGATAAAAAATGACAGGGAAACACTGCTTCTGAAAATAGAACAATCCTTAGCAAACCCTAAGCTAAGAATTAAATACAAATTTACGTTTGCTGAATCGCATAAAGAGTTGTACGGCATCACCATGCGTAAACGACAAATCAAAGAAGCTCTCAAACTCGTGCATCGCAAACTTTTTGTGCGAGAACTAAAACTTTGGTGCTTGAGCAATGGGCAGGCCAAACTTCAAAAAATTATGCAAATATTGGACAGCAGTGCCAAAAGATACAGAAACTTACAATAAACTTAACTTTTTTTTCCATAAAGTACTGTTCTTGCAATGTTTATAATACTTAAAGATAAAATTTCGTCTAATGTTCAGGTTAAATGGCTGGCTAGTTTTAATATTATGTTGTTTACGTCTTTGTCAGGTACAACGTTATTTACTAAAAATATATATTATGTTCAGGTTAAATGGCTGGTTGGTTTTAATATTATGTTGTTTACGTCTTTGTCAGGTACAACGTTATTTACTAAAAATATATATTATGTTCAGGTTAAATAGCCTCCTATTTTTAATATTATGTTGTTTACGTCTTCGTCAGCTACGATGTGATGTTATGTAGTAAAGCTACGATGTGATGTTATGTAGTCAAATATATATGTATTATGTTCAGGTTAAATGGCCTCCTATTTTTAATATTATGTTGTTTACATCTTTGTCAGGTACAACGTTATTTACTAAAAATATATATTATGTTCAGGTTAAATGGCCTCCTATTTTTAATATTATGTTGTTTACGTCTTCGTCAGCTACGATGTGATGTTATGTAGTAAAGCTACGATGTGATGTTATGTAGTCAAATATACATGTATTATGTTCAGGTTAAATGGCCTCCTATTTTTAATATTATGTTGTTTACATCTTTGTCAGGTACAACGTTATTTACTAAAAATATATATTATGTTCAGGTTAAATGGCCTCCTATTTTTAATATTATGTTGTTTACGTCTTCGTCAGCTACGATGTGATGTTATGTAGTCAAATATATATGTATTATGTTCAGGTTAAATGGCCTCCTATTTTTAATATTGTTTGGTTTGTCAGGTACAACGTTATTCACTAAAAATATATAATTTTCAGATTAAATGGCCTCCTATCTTTAATATTATGTTGTTTAAATCTTTGTCAGGTACAACGTTATTTACTAAAAATATATAATGTTCACGTTGAAATTTTTGTTTAATTTCAAATCCCCTCAAAACTAAAGTCTCGCTAGAAAAAAAATCGAAAATATTTCTCAAAGTGGTATAGGATGAAAGCTGAAAAAAGCTTTCATCCTATATAGATATTGTATTGGCAAAAATGACTCCTTCATGGCCAAAACAGCGAAAACTAAAGTCGTGCACGAATCCAGATTTTTTGCGCTAGAATTAGGTATTCGTGCACGACCAAGTTACTTAAAGTCGTGCAAGAATCCCCGATTATTGGGCAAAAAAATCGAAAAAAAAATATTTCTCAACGTTTTTCGAAAAAAACATTATTATTTTCGTAATCTACACCGTTTAATTAGTCTATAACTATAGTTTTGTGACATTTGAAAAAAATTAAAACCAACCCCAAACAGTTCATGTTTTCTTCCCTTTTTTTTTAATTAAAAAAAAAACTAGCTTGAAGTTTTTAACGGGCGTTCATTCATAAGCTAGTCTACATCATAGTAATTGACCCTCAAAATTTCAAAGTTCTAACTTGAAAGGTCAGTATGGTGAAAACGAATCAGATTTCCATTTCTCAAATTCCACATACATGGGCTGTAAGCCACTAGCCTCGATTATAGCGCAAAAAAATAAAATATTTCTCAAAGTTTTTCGAAAAACACATTATTATTTCCGTAATCTACACCCTTCAATTAGTCTATAACTATAGTTTCTCCTGTGAGCTACAGAAACGAATGTCGACTATACAGTTGCGTCGACCGACGCTTACCAAAAGACATGGACAATCGAATTGAATGTAAAAACGGATCAAATACCAATTTATTTTTAGGCAGTACAGCATACTAACTTGAATTTATTTTTAAAATTTTCGAAAAGTTGTTCATGGCGAAGATGGTTAAACTAGAAATTTGATTTGAAATGTCCAAAGTTGTGAGTGCATGGTGCAGTTGTATATACTTGAAATTTGATTTAAAATGTCCAAAGTTGTGACTGCATGGTGCAGTTGTATATACTTGAAATTTGATTTAAAATGTCCAAAGTTGTGAGTGCATGGTGCAGTTGTATATACTTGAACTTTGATTTAAAATATCCAAAGTTGTGACTGCATGGTGCAGTTGTATATACTTGAAATTTGATTTAAAATGTCCAAAGTTGTGACTGCATGGTGTAGTTGTATATACTTGAAATTTGATTTAAAATGTCCAAAGTTGTGAGTGCATGGTGCAGTTGTATATACTTGAAATTTGATTTAAAATGTCCAAAGTTGTGACTGCATGGTGCAGTTGTATATACTTGAAATTTGATTTAAAATGTCCAAAGTTGTGACTGCATGGTGCAGTTGTATATACTTGAAATTTGATTTAAAATGTCCAAAGTTGTAACGTGCATGGCATCGTACATTTTCCTTTTTCTTGGAGGGTGTCGCAGTACTTATAATTTGATTTGAAATTTGCTTTATCAGTGGAATCTACGTAAATATGCCTCAGCATCCCTTAATGTGGCACGGTCGCCACGGACCCGGCGGCGCTTGGCCGGAGGCAGCTCCGGCGGCGAAGGCGGCAAATGCTCGCTTTGCAATGCATGGCCGAAGTACGGTTGCTCAACTACCTCCTCTAACACGGGATCCGGTGGTTCGATCTCACCTACGATTGTTTCGATTTGTCGCATTTCTTCATTGAAACACAAATTAAACAATCGCAAATGAGTTCGCACCAGAGTCCCGTACGTCGCAACTAGTTGGGCACCCTTACTTGGGCCATAGTGGCTGCGAACAGCAACCTGCAAAGCAGCTTTCACAACTTTCCCCACCGAAACCGCCCTTTCTTCCAGCCGGGCCAATCCTTCCAAAATGGCACTAAAAAGGTCGTCGTTAAATTCGTGCAGCCGTGTCCGTAACACCCCATGTTCTTCTTTCAACTGCTGTAGAGCCTGGCACTTCCTGCACTGTTTGGGTGGCCCACCCTCCTGATACTAGCCATCTACGAAAAGAAATAAAGTCATAATCTTGCCGTTCATGAAGAAATTAAAAGTACTTACAATTTGTATGCTGTACTGCCTAAATACTTGAAATTTTGAAAATAATACTCGGAAATGACAACTTAAATTTTGAAGGAATTGTCGAAAATGGTACCTAGGTACCATGAGGAGGTATACAAACCATGCACGCAACTAGGATTTTCATTAATTTTAATGAATTACCTGAATGGGCAAGCTTTGTTCCGGTCTGACGATTTCGGAAAATCCAAACAATGCAAGCAACTAGGATTTTCATTAATTTTAATGAATTACCTGAATGGACAAGCTTTGTTCCGGTCTGACGATTTCGGTCGGTACCTACCTATATAAGCCCAATTAACTTGCCATGAAAGTTAGTCTATCCAGAAAGCTACCATGGCATGCAAGGAATGTTCGTCGCTCTGTGAAGTAAACAAACACCATAAAATTTCTCTTTTCGAGAAATTAGTCGAAAAGGTAGAGGCCCAGGACAAGAAAATTCCGCTACGACAGAGGACTGCGGAAGCGCTGCAGATCCTACACCCAAGCTACTTGAAGATCACCCGAACAAACCAGAAGGCGTTCCTCGACAGGAGAGTGCACCTTTTAAAATCTCACTGGTTCTTGGTGGAAAAACCTAGAGTGAAACGCAAGAGAATCGGAGCCGACCAAGCAATTTGCCTGCAATATAAAAAACAAAAAATTGGAAATAATTGACTAAAAATAAATACAATATTTGCACGACTTCATTATTCCTTTTGTTAAAATAATGCAAACTTGACTAATCGACCAATTTCGACGAAATCCTTATTAATTTTATGCACTACATTCGTAAAATTGCCAAGAATTGCAACGTCCACTGCTTCGGCATTGGGTTACTCGGAGAGATTCTGAAAAACTCTCATCCATGCGAGTTCCTGTAGGGAATTTCAGTGTTTTTCGAGCGGATTCGTGTAGAACGTAGGCCCGAAACATCAGCATATGGAAATCTGATTCGTTTTCACGATACTGCAGTCCTTTCAAGTTAGAACTTTGAAATTTTGAGGGTCAATTACTATGATGTAGACTAGCTTATGAATGAACGCCCGTTAAAAACTTCAAGCTAGTTTTTTTTTTAATTAAAAAAAAGGGAAGAAAACATGAACTGTTTGGGGTTGGTTTTAACTTTTTTCAAACGTCACAAAACTATAGTTATAGACTAATTGAAGGGTGTAGATTACGGAAATCATAATGTTTTTTTGTGCTAGAATCGGGGATTCTTGTACAACTTTAGTAAACCTAAAGCCGTGCAAGAATCCCTGAAAAAGGTGGATACGCAATGCCGGTTGGCGCATAGTTAACTTAATTAGGGGTGTGAGTAGTAAAAGAAAGGAAAAATGTGTTTACAATTTTATTAATTTATACACGCCTGGAACGCAGCCTATACGGCAGCACTCTGAAAACCAAAATGGGTAATTGATTATTTCGTTTTTATGTGAATACGGTTGACAATAAACTTACTCCCAAAATTGATGTGCGATTTCGTTATCTGCACTAATCCTGCGGCGGGGACGAATCGCCATCAGATGAATATGTAGAGGAGTCGTCGGCGGGGTAATCTCCATAATAAGGTTAGAAAAAGTTTCAGCACTTTCCAATGAAGTAGCTGGACTCTCCACGCTAAGCGTGGAGCGACTGTCATCGTTCACGTGCAAGGCCATTGTGAGGAAAATGTGTTGAACAGTGAGTGGCACGTAAGATTATTTTAAATTTATGCGGTGTTGTAAAGTGTAACACTTGGTGTCTATTTAAGGTGTAGTGGAAAGACCGTTCGTCCTATTTCGTTTTAAAATTTTGGTGACTTTCTGTGAGCAATTATTATTAACATTATTATTTCCGTATTCTACACCCTTCAATTAGTCTATAACTATAGTTTTGTGACATTTGAAGAAAGTTAAAAAAAATTTTTCATTTTCAAAACTCTATAATCCCAATATTAACTCGGTCGACTTTATCCATGAAAGATGTCATGAAAACGTGGGATTTCTCGCGAAGTTTCCATTTTCTTGTAGCAAATTTTCTCAGCTTTCATCCTATATCGACATTGTATTGGCAAAAATGACTCCTTCATGGCCAAAACAGCGAAAAACTAAAGTCGTGCAGGAATCCCTGATTCTAGCGCAAAAATAAACCAAAAAAAAAAATACTTCTCAAAGTTTTTCGAAAAAAACAATATTATTTCCGTAATCTACACCCTTCAATTAGTCTATAACTATAGTTTTGTGACATTTGAAGAAAGTTAAAAAAAAATTGTTTTCGTTGCAACTATGGCCGCCATGCTGTAAGGACGACATGGGAACTGACCATACTCAATGTAAAATGGATCGTACGAGAGCCTGGCGCGCGTAACGCCCGAGCGAGTGAAATTCTAGGGATTTTCTGCTAGACGTACCTCGGCCGCCAGTCGAGTGTCGTACTTGAATCTCGGATATGTCATGGAGGCATCCTTCAGCTTGCGTTCCGTGAAAACCGGAGATGGCTAGCTGGTCGGGGAGAGAAGCTACGATTTTTTTCGTGGACGACTGCACCGGGCCGAGAGGTGGCACATGTATTTTCACGGGAAAAGGGATCTTCTGCTTGCGTTCCGTGAAAACCGGAGATGGCTAGCTGGTCGGGGAGAGAAGCTACGATTTTTTTCGTGGACGACTGCACCGGGCCGAGAGGTGGCACATGTATTTTCACGGGAAAAGGGATCTTCTGCTAGACGTACCTCGGCCGCCAGTCGAGTGTCGTACTTAAATCTCGGATATGTCATGTAGGCATCCTTTAGCTTGCGTTCCGTGAAAACCGGAGATGGCTAGCTGGTCGGGGAGAGAAGCTACGATTTTTTTCGTGGACGACTGCACCGGGCCGAGAGGTGGCACATGTATTTTCACGGGAAAAGGGATCTTCTGCTTGCGTTCCGTGAAAACCGGAGATGGCTAGCTGGTCGGGGAGAGAAGCTACGATTTTTTTCGTGGACGACTGCACCGGGCCGAGAGGTGGCACATGTATTTTCACGGGAAAAGGGATCTTCTGCTTGCGTTCCGTGAAAACCGGAGATGGCTAGCTGGTCGGGGAGAGAAGCTACGATTTTTTTCGTGGACGACTGCACCGGGCCGAGAGGTGGCACATGTATTTTCACGGGAAAAGGGATCTTCTGCTTGCGTTCCGTGAAAACCGGAGATGGCTAGCTGGTCGGGGAGAGAAGCTACGATTTTTTTCGTGGACGACTGCACCGGGCCGAGAGGTGGCACATGTATTTTCACGGGAAAAGGGATCTTCTGCTTGCGTTCCGTGAAAACCGGAGATGGCTAGCTGGTCGGGGAGAGAAGCTACGATTTTTTTCGTGGACGACTGCACCGGGCCGAGAGGTGGCACATGTATTTTCACGGGAAAAGGGATCTTCTGCTAGACGTACCTCGGCCGCCAGTCGAGTGTCGTACTTAAATCTCGGATATGTCATGTAGGCATCCTTTAGCTTGCGTTCCGTGAAAACCGGAGATGGCTAGCTGGTCGGGGAGAGAAGCTACGATTTTTTTCGTGGACGACTGCACCGGGCCGAGAGGTGGCACATGTATTTTCACGGGAAAAGGGATCTTCTGCTTGCGTTCCGTGAAAACCGGAGATGGCTAGCTGGTCGGGGAGAGAAGCTACGATTTTTTTCGTGGACGACTGCACCGGGCCGAGAGGTGGCACATGTATTTTCACGGGAAAAGGGATCTTCTGCTAGACGTACCTCGGCCGCCAGTCGAGTGTCGTACTTAAATCTCGGATATGTCATGTAGGCATCCTTTAGCTTGCGTTCCGTGAAAACCGGAGATGGCTAGCTGGTCGGGGAGAGAAGCTACGATTTTTTTCGTGGACGACTGCACCGGGCCGAGAGGTGGCACATGTATTTTCACGGGAAAAGGGATCTTCTGCTTGCGTTCCGTAAAAACCGGAGATGGCTAGCTGGTCGGGGAGAGAAGCTACGATTTTTTTCGTGGACGACTGCACCGGGCCGAGAGGTGGCACATGTATTTTCACGGGAAAAGGGATCTTCTGCTAGACGTACCTCGGCCGCCAGTCGAGTGTCGTACTTAAATCTCGGATATGTCATGTAGGCATCCTTTAGCTTGCGTTCCGTGAAAACCGGAGATGGCTAGCTGGTCGGGGAGAGAAGCTACGATTTTTTTCGTGGACGACTGCACCGGGCCGAGAGGTGGCACATGTATTTTCACGGGAAAAGGGATCTTCTGCTTGCGTTCCGTGAAAACCGGAGATGGCTAGCTGGTCGGGGAGAGAAGCTACGATTTTTTTCGTGGACGACTGCACCGGGCCGAGAGGTGGCACATGTATTTTCACGGGAAAAGGGATCTTCTGCTAGACGTACCTCGGCCGCCAGTCGAGTGTCGTACTTGAATTTCGGATATGTATGCACATGCGACTTTATGTGATACTCATATGACTAATGTGCTACTGATTCTCGTATATTATGTTCACCTGACTGTACATACGACCATCTTCCATATTGTAAAACTTATTTTGGCACATACGTGATTTAAGTATTGGTAGTTTTTAGATTTTTTCGTTAAAAATCACTCACAACCGTCAGTCATATTGTACAATGGACCATTTTTACATATGTTGCTGTTAATATCTCAAAACATGAAAAATTTCACATACGACCTTATGTTATTATGATAGCGTTATGTTATGAGGCCTCCCTTTGTGCCAAATTTCATGAGCCTAGGGCAATGGAAAGTAACCCATGGGTTTGGATAAGTGGGTAAATCCCAAATTAACAATGCCCTGTTAGCAGTACATAACAGCCACATAACTTCAATGACAACCATTATTTTAAAATATGGTATCTTGGAAGTCATCTTGTAGTTATTATTAACAGGACATTGATAATTTGGACCTAAGAATTAAATATTTTGTAAGGTCGTATCTTTTTATTGCTTTAAGTAAGAAGCAAGGTAAGCTTCAATTTTTTACAGAACTAGATACCTATGGGGTTGTAGACCTTAGTATTTTTATTTTAAATTAAACTTGATATTTCTAGTCATTCCTAAGAAGAAAGGTTTTGATAGGCAGATGAACAACAAAGTGATCCTATAAGTTCTGTTTTTAATGTCAGTCAGATGGGACTACAGTTAGTTTAGTTTAGTTTCTTTATTGGTAAAGTACTACACAAATGTGCTTTTACAGGTCAAGAAATAGTAATACAGATAGCATAATAAGACTTCTTAAGTGACAATAACAGCTTAAAATTCATTAAATGTAAAAATACCAAACATAATATAAAGACAACATAGGGTACATTAGTGACAATAACAGCTTAAAATTCATTAAATGTAAAAATACCAAACATAATATAAATGATGGTTAAAAAGATGAATGGTAAGTAAAGTGGGTAGGTGAGGCCCAACAAAGACAAAACTTACACATTTATACAATCTTCTTTGAAGACAGTTGCGATATCTGTACACTCGGAAAGGATCTCACTATTCGGGTCCTTAACTACTGTTTCTTGCTTAATGCTCTTTAAACAAATTAAATTGGGTACATTTTGGTCTGGCCCATGGAATTCTAACTTTACGAATTCTGGTACTCTGGAAGGCTCCATTGTGTACGATATTACCTATTTGGTCTTTCTGGCTGTTCATCTATTTTTTATTTCACAAAATATTTTTTTTAACAACATTTTCTTCAAAAAATCGCCAATGTGTACCTAACTACTACGTAAAATAAAGGTTTGTATTTAATTTTTCACATATCATACCAAAAATTAGAAATAATATAGAATAATCAACAAAGAGCCACATTACATTTATTTTTTGTTTATAATTTAACACTTGAGGTTAGGACCAACCCATAGAAAAAAGAAACAAACCAGTAGCCACAAAACAAATAAGAGGTTAGAAACGTTAGAAATATAAATTAGGTAGAAAACCAGCGAAACAGATTCAAGTTGACCATCAGGCCACCGCGGGCGCTACGGTAGAGAATATATGGCGAGTAGGTTAAATAGGTGGTTTTCAAATTATTGGGTTTGCCTTTTAAGCAATATTTGAGACTTTTAAAGACGTTTTATTGATTTTTAAGTTAGTTCACTATAAAATATCATTTTATAAAAAATTATACCAAGAAAGCAATAAATGTCATTAAAAACCAAATATTATTGTTATTTATTAATGCCGACGTAAATAAAAACAAAGCCTATAAAAAAACATTTGAAATTTATTTAAACTAAACCATAAATAGTGTGAACAAATTCTGACAAAAATTGGCATCAAAGCAATAGCTAGATATAATATGTACTTTAAACGTTATAGTCTATTTCAGAGAGGTGTAGAGTAATAAAATGGGAAATTCCGTCCAGTTCGGCTCAATTGCGGTGTCGGCCATAGGCGCAGGTAAACTTTGTGCGTTAAATTATTTATGATAACCAAAAGTTTTAGAGAATTATGTTAACGGGTATCAAGATGAAATGAGGGGGTCAGAAGGCAAGGGGTCCAAGTCGAGTTTCTTCTAATATTGAGATAAGTGAATAAATGAAGACTAGATACATAAATTTACTTTTTGTCCTATCCTCTTTGATTTACTTAGTGGCAAAGAGATGCAAGTATAAAATAAGTTTAATTGCTGCCATCTATGAATGACTTCTTTAAATACTTACCATATTTTGTTATTTGCTTGGAACCAAAGGGGTCCAAGCACACTTGGACCCATTGGCAACCAAAGCATTTGTCAATTTTACTTATATACTAGCACGTTTGTGACTGCCTGTCATCCGTATTAAAAGTATAAAAAATAGTGTTTTTAGTAAGATTTTCTTCACAAAATGGATACATCAGACGACCAAAGTGGTAAGTAAGAATTCGTCCCTGTTAGTAGTGAACAGTCAGATGATGAAGTGCCAGCTGGAAAATCCAGAAAAAGGGGGCGCAAATTTCACACTTGGAAAAGAAATATGGCAAAAACTGGAAGAAACAGTGGCCAGGAATATGTTGATCGCAAGGGTAAAGTGCATCAGGCGAAATCACCAAAAGTATATAACCATACGTGCAGATACCAGTGTACAGAACATTTTTCGGAGGAAGTTAGAAAGACACTTTTTAGCGATTATTGGAATCTTAGAAAAAAATCGAATGGATGGGATCTACAGAGCGCCTTTATTGCATCATGTGTACAAAAAAATACTCCAAAAATGCATCGTCAAAATTCCACTAACCAAAAAGGTATAAGCACGTGTATACAACTGCAAACTAGACGTGTATGCAAAGAATTTTTCCTAAAAACGCTAGACATTAGCCGCAAATGATTTTACAATGTTTAAAAAAAAAAGAAAATATCTGGAGTCGCCCACATGGATCAAAGAGGTCGCCATGTACCTGGTAATAAAATAGATGAGATTTCTGTAAATTTGGTAAAGCAGCATATAAATTTATTTCCAAAATATGTGAGTCATTATACTAGGAGAGACAATCCGAATCGCAAGTATTTGGCGCCCGACTTGAATGTAACTAAAATGTATAAATTATATAGAGAATTTTGTACACAAAAAGAAGTTCAGCCGTTGAAGCACAGTAAATACCGCGATATTTTTAATACTCAGTTTAACTTAGACTTTCACAAACCATATTCAGACACATGTTCAAAATGTGATACATTCACAACACAAAAAAATGGTTGCGACCCAAAATCAGAAGACGGCGTTCGTTTAGCCAGAGAACACGATCGTCATCTGTGGCAAGCTCAAGCAGCCAGAGATTTAAAAAACTCTGCCAAGGAATCTGCAAAACAGTGCCCAGAGAAACGTGCTATTTGTTTCGATCTGCAAAAGACGTTGCCCACTCCACACTTAACATGTAGCAAAGTATATTATTTACGCCAGTTATGGACTTACAATTTGGGAATCCACGATTTAGCATCTGGAGTCGGTACCATGTATATGTGGCATGAAGCTGAAGGCCGCAAAGGTTCTCAAGATGTAATGTCATGCTTGCTAAAGTATATTGAAAGTTTGCCGGAAACAGTAACTCACATCGATGCATTTAGTGATAACTGCGGAGGGCAAAACAAGAATCAAAACATGATAAAATTTTGGATGTATGTTGTGCAATACACACATATTAAGAGCGTGGATCACCGTTTTTTGGTTTCGGGACATTCCTTTATGGAATGCGACCAGGATTTTGCTCTTATCGAGAAAGCAAAAAGACGTCTAACTCACATTTTTATTCCAGAGGAGTGGGTTAATTTTGTAGCAGGAGTCAGTAGAAAATTTATTGTGGTAAAAATGCAACCTGAAGACTTTAAATCTATATTGCCCATGGATAACATTACAAAATCAAATTTCAAGGGACTAAGCAAAATGACATGGCTACATTTTAAGAAGGAGTATCCATACAAACTTTTTTATAAAGAAGTTTATAATACTGATTTATATTTTAAAGAAATGAATAATTGTTCCAAAAAAGCTGGTTCACGTGGAAGACCTACAAAAATACTACTACCGGTACTTTATGAGGTACCTCCAAAAATAAAAGTGGCAAAATATAATAACCTTATTGAACTTCTACCTTATGTACCACCAATCCACCATGATTTTTACAAATCACTGAGTACAGTAGGGCAAGAAGCATATAGTGGAAACGACAAGGATGATAATTTTGCTGATACCATTGAATCAGATAATGACTAGAACAAGGATTTTATTTATATTGTATGCCTATTTGTATTCCTTTTAATTAATAAATAATTATCATACTTATTCAGAGCTTTATATTACCTACTTTGTTATGAAAAAAAAATAATTAAACCCACAACAAACAATTTAGAAATATTATATAGATATTATTATAAAGTGTTATGAAAATAAAAGAAAATTAAAACCATTCAATTAACAATTTAAGTGTGTTATAAAGAACCCAAATTACGCCCTGGAGGATGTTCTTCAGACACCCCTTAGCTAGCTCAACTCAGGGTAGGTTCGCTATTTTGTTTCTAGTTTGAGAGGTTTAGCACTCTTATAAGTAAGTTATAGTCAAATCCTGAAGGCACCACCTTAGTTTTATTTTACTTAAAAGCCTTTAAATGTTCTAGTGTTTGGCCTCAGATAAAAACAAACTAGGAAAAAAAACACTTATGTCACAATCAGTATACCCTAGCTTATTATAAGCTCTCATTCACTCAAGTCCTCAATGTCACTCTATTTAAAATAAAAGCCAAATTTTCGCAGAGGCTAATACAAATATTTATTCTTAAGGTGGTGTTAAGCCCTTGGTTACTTGATTTTATAAATGCAAGCTCCTCATACTTTGGTGGACAATAGAAGTAGTGTAATATTGAGAGTTCTGGACCAGTGGTGCTGGTGGTGCGTTTTACGATCTAACCCAGGTGGTGCAGGTGGTGCGTTTTATGATCTAACCCAGGTGGTGCAGGTGGTGCGTTTTATGACCTAACCCGGGTGGTTCGGTGGTGCTGTTTACAAAATAATCCCGAAATTAAACCCGACTTTTTACGACCTAACCCAAGTGCTTTCGTGAGGCGGCTTCTTATCTAACCCTAATTTGAACCTTAATATTTATGAACTGACCCGAGATAAAACCCGACTTTTTACGACCTAACCCGGATGCTTTCGCGAGGGGGCGTCTCATCTAACCCTAATTTGAACCTGAATATTTATGATCTGACCCGAGATAAAACCCGACTTTTTATGATTTAACCTTAGTGAAACGCCGCTGCTAAAGCGGAATAATTAAATCCCAATTTTTATAAGCCATCCTTAAACCCAACTTTTTACGATGCGACCTGAGCCATCCTTAAACCAGACTTTTTATTATTTCCCCTTAGTTGAAACGCCGCTGTTAAAGCGGTATAGTAAAAAACATTATTTATATTTTCTAACTTAGTGAAACGCCGCTGGCGGGTAGTAAAGCGAAATAAAACCCTAATTTATATGGTCTAACAAGATAAGTATATTAAGGCGGTACATTATTTGCCACCGCAATAATTATTTATACCTAAATGATCCTCTCAAACCCTCTGCCGACTTTTATTTAAAAAGAAAGGGACATAAACCTTTATTTATTATTCCGAAGGACCCTCATTAAAATTCAGTAGCATATCTAATAATTGTTTTCAATTTTTGCACCACTTATATAAAATACAATAAAATAATTACCATCTAGAACCATTAACTAGCGATTTCTTTGTACTGGAAATGGATAAATTATAGGACTATCTTGTAATGAGAACAGAGTAGACAATAAATAAAACTTAAATACGTATAAAATACCAAGCAGGTATAGGTACTATACAACTTGTGTTCGCCATCAGGTAAAAGCCCTCATAATGCTTTTATAAAAATTTTGGATAATATCATAATATAAGTAAATAGGGTACAATTTCAGGAAAAAAAGTAAAAAAAATTAATTCACAGTGTAAAATTGTAGTTAAATGGATTGTAAATACGAAATAATATAAAAAGCTACCTTTTGTTTGCGGTGATGTATGCACAATAACTCTATATTATTCGATCCTTAAACTGAAAATACCCACTAGATAGGTATCATAAGCTGTATTTGTCATCAGGTAGAACCCTCAATAAAATTATGAATATCAGGCGTAGGCAACAAAGTAGCAATCTTAACTTATTTTCAACACGAGCATAAAAAAATGGGGTTGTTAAATATTTTATAACCTTAATTCTCAATGACAACAATAAGCAAATCACGTTGGTTTTTTAATTTATTATTAATCTGGCTAACTTAAGAAACTCACAATATAACGACCATCCAAAAAAATCATAATACGTGTGAAAGCAATTGCGCTGCAAAATATAGTGTATACCGACTCTGAGCTAGTTAATTAAAATCCCAATTAGCGCTAAAAAAAATCAATTAGATATTTACTTTAGATATTTTAATAAAAAAATTCAATATTATTAGCGTCACCTACGCATAGGGTTAAAAAGTATGAGAAACTTTGTGAATATCATTTCCCATGATTCTCTCGACCACCACATCGATGTCACATTTCAATATTCTCACCAACATTTAACTTTTGAAATTAGCATAATAACAAATCCTTTACAATGAATTAAACAAACGCATACATAATTTTAAAATCACATAATAAGAATATAAGCTAAAATCTAACAAGTTCGGACTACTCGAATGACGTCAGTTTACATCTGTAGAGAATACCCAACTCTCAAATCATAAAAAATGGTCAAACTTTGTCGGTAAATACCCTTCTATGATGCAGGGGAAGGACAGGTAACTCGAGATGTTTATAAAGAAACGTTAAAGAACATTATTTGCTTATTTCTAGACTCTTAAAAATTAGATGCAATCGAACAATAAATGTTTTCATCATGTATATTTATGAGTAACACATTACCTTCGACATACATAAATTCAAATTGATAATTACTTGCCTTAGTACTTTTTTAGAAGCTTGAATCATTGCATATAACCGTCTGAGGATACCCAAACTTCCCCTAACATATTTCTCCGTGACCGGGGAAAAAGAGGTAAAAAAAGCAAAATAACAACTCCAAGTGTCTTTGCGAACAATCGGCAATAAAATAGAGTATTTCAGTTTTAATCTTTCGTAAATAAAAGTTGGTTAGATTAATAGTCTCTGTGAATATAATAACATAAGCAAAGTGATATGCCGTAAATTTAGGAGTACAGTATAAATTATGCCTCTATTAAAATATACCGCAATAACTAACTACCAAAGGATTTTTGATATTTTGAATATATTTGATGCTCATAGCATTATCACATTTCCAAAGGCTCTAAATTTTAGAAAAATGTTCTAATAGAATATGTCTATCAATATAAAGTAAAGGTATTGTTAGGTTTTTTTAAAAAATACGACTCTGCTACAGCATGGCTGACTCTGTAGAAACTTCTGTGAAACCATAATAATTATATCAATAATCGAGTCGTCCTTATGATAATATTTTCTTCCAATATCCGACTCCACTATCCATAAAAGTTATGTTAGAAAATTCATAATTGAGCGCATTGTAATTTTTTAAAAAGAAATTTACTTCACACACAAAGATGTAGCCATTCAATTCATGAAAATAATGCAAGTCAGTATGCGTATGCTATGGCTAACTGTTTAAATGTCTATTCCTTCCACGTTTGTCGGAAGAAATACTTTTTTTATACTAGTATTTTAGTTGAAAATAAGATCGTAAATCGTCTGTACAAAACAAGCGCCCCTTATGGATTTGAACGAAAATCATAGATTCGACTATTTTCATGAAAAATAAATCTAAGTACGGAATAATGCAGGAAGATTATCTATTTTCTTGGTTTAGAAAGTGATGTAGTTAAGATTTATAACTTAGGAATAAATAAATTATTATTAATCTTTTCGACCTATTTCTCTTGCATATTTAATTTCTTTGATAGTAAGAACTAATCTTTTTATTTTACAAAGTAAAAAAAAGCTAAAGATCGGCGTTGTCAGTCAGGTATAAGAACTGATTTAACACGATGGTTTTTGTACAAACGTTCACATACAATTGTATGCTTTTTAACCGATTGTGTCGGAAAAAATGACGATTTATAGATTAGATATTTAGACGAAGAGCTAACCTTCTCAATAAAGTATTGATTATTGCCCTGCTAGCTAGACAACACTTTTTATGTTAGTCAAAAAAAAATTTTTTTTCGGACGCTATTACAGATTTCATCGTTAACTAACAAACATTAAGACCAAAAAATTAGCGTGCAAGATGAAATGTATAGGTTCACTTCATTTCTACATTATTTTACAACTCTCAATCGCATTAAAAACAAGATCGAATAAAAAATAACTTATGACATATGGACGAAAAATGTTTTTCGGGCTATTTAGGTTAGCGGCCGCATTACGTCTGAAATACTACATTTTTCGAGCTTATAACATAATTTACTATTTTAACGTTAAAATAGGGGAAATGATGTATCGAAATGGATACTTTTTTTTGTCGGTCACGAGATTATAGTTTCTTTTAAAATGAACTCTAATATTTACAACACAAATTATCCTTTAAGCCACATTAGTTTAAAACTCGTCTGTCGCTTTCCCTCTATTGTGAGTTTGATTAAAGTATAGCATAGTATATATTTAGATGAATTTCGTAAATGTTGAATACTTTCAAAACTGAAAAAGCCGCCCTTTGCAATAAATATCTCCGTAGAGTTAGGTACCCTGCAGATTAAGGGTATTTCAGCGGATAATCATATACAAATTCAAAGATTTTGTCTATTTTAATGGATTAACAAACAATATCTATAGGATGACTTTACTGATAAAAAAAAAGAACAAAAATCCATAAAGTCTAGGCTCACATGAAATTACATAAAGAGCAGCTGCATAGCCTTATCACATCAAACTATATTTTTATTTCGTTCTATTGTCAAAAGTCTGTGTTTAGGAGATTATCGTTCATTTTAAAATGAACTCTAATATGTACATCACCATAAACTACCTCTTAAGCCGTCTTAAAAATACACTTTTCGATTTGCCTCTTTATTGATTTTCTAATATTAAATATCTACAATAGTCGAAATTCGCTCGCTAATACCTATGTATGCAAGGTTTCTTCAAAAAATGACAATTTTGTTGTTTAATGGCTTGAAAAATGGAAAAAGGAGGTTTTTGCATTCATTTATTTGCAGATGAGTGTTAAAAATACTTATAAAACTCGGTATACCGAAGATCAAGCATTAATGAGAGGGTTGAGTCCTGTTTGCCAAATCCTGATTTTTAATTTGACGTTGGCAACGGTACAATTTTTTAACATTTATCATAAGAGGCGTATATTTTTGGGGCTTAGATCTACCAGTTTATCCACGCCCCATTTATTGTTAGTGCTTTAGTAATTTTACTTTCCAATTATTTTTTACCAAAACGCGTAGTTGAAACAGTGTCTATATCAGACGATATAATAAATTTTAAGGATTAATTTGCTTACAAATACACTTCAATTTATTTAGGCTAAAGCAGCCAGACATATACTGGAACTACGAAAACCCTATTACAATTTGGTTGCCTAGAGAAAATTTTGTAAAAAACATAGCTTTCTACACAAATGCTTGCACATTATGTACCTATCATTTTAAGATACCTGGCGACATCAATGTAAGCATTGACATAATGACGCAAGATATAGGTAGGTACTAGAATATTCAAGATTTCTATTAACGATACACTTCAGCATACATGCGAGATGTCATTAATGTCTACGGAAGGCAACAGACATACCAGCTATTTTTACATGGGATTCCATAGACTTGGACGCTTCTTGTTTAGAAATATTTGATGTCATCTTAAGGAGTTCCGTATTGAAGCATCAAACCTACCTGCCAAATAATTGACGAAATATGGGATATCATAAAATATGTCCCCCATCGAACTAAATGATCCTATAAACCAGCTTCACAGACCGTAATTTGTGATGCTAACACGATTAATACGCAATAGAACAAGATTAAGAAACAAAATTTAAAGTAGCTCTTTATCACACGAAAATAATTAAATAATTTACGGTTACAGAACAATAATTATTTTAAAAAGCTGTATAACTAAATATATTATGTTATTAGGAATATTCTGTCTAAAGTAACAGCTGATCTTAGTCGAAAATGAGATCGTATTATTGATTGTTGAATTCGTTAGGTATGAAATAAAATTAGAGATTTCGTCTATTTTTTCATGATTAAAAAGAATACCTCTATTTAGCTAAAAATGAAACGATTACAGTGGTAGATTAATTCACTTTACCAAGCATGTAAACTACTAATTTTGCAATAAATATCTTCTATATTTCTAGGTAGGTTTACTCGAAAATGTTGGGCTATTTTCATCAAAAATCCCGATACGAAATTGAAAAATTTGCCTATTTTTGTCGGTTTACAAAGTGATAGTGGAATATTGGTTTGATCAAAGAACAATAATTATTTTAAAAATGTTGTATAATTAACTAAATATCGGTGTTATCAGGCAGACAAGAAGTTATTTATCTGAATCTTATTTGTACCGTTAGCGTTTATATACAAATGTTAGTGGTTTTCAAAAATTGATATCTCGGAAATTATTAGGTTTAGACTTATAATACGCTTATTAAAAAATAATGACTACTTTATGCAAAATTCAAAAATATTATAAGATGTAGGGTATCCCAGTAACTTAACCAAAGATTTTCGGTCTTCGTAAAGCTTTATACGTTTCTTGTTTTGACGCTCGCCACGTGGAAATCGGCTATAAGAAGCGCGATTTCGCAAGGAACGATCAGTCGGTGCAGAACCATAGAATAGTAAACAAGTAAAAGTATTGTTGAGCATTTGTTCCGGTTTTTAAAATCTGCATAAGTCTTTTCTTTGGACGAACGTCATCCGAGAAGTCGCCAGTTGTTCTTGGAGATTCCGAGACCTGGGTGTACCACGGTGGGGTACACGTTGAACCTAAAGTTAAAAGCAAGGTGTGCTGAGGAAGAAGCACCGGCGGAGGGACGCCGTAGTCGAACCCGATACTGCAAAAGGCAGTGGTTCCTAGCTGTCCTAGAAGTTTGTACCTGGAATACGGGCAGACTTTGCACGCACCTAGGGGAAAGAGTCCGCTGACGATCTTCGGAGGAGGTCCAATCGTTTAAGCACCTTTGCCACCTAGAGATCTATAGTTGCGATACGAGTAGCAACGAGAATTGAATACGACGAGAATTGGATATTGCCGACGTTGCCGACTTTGGACATCCAGTGCCATAACCGTAGCGACCGACGCCATCACCAGAGAGGTGACTACGAGAGTTTACCACCTGGGCATAACCTGCACCAGGTCGGCGAGAAGAGATAGCCTATTGGCAGAATAAATTTAAAGCGAATTACGACGAGAAGTGGATATTGCCGACGTTGCCGACTTTGGACATCCAGTGCCATAACCGTAGCGACTGACGCCATCACCAGAGAGGTGACTACGAGTATTTACCACCTGGGCATACCCTGCACCAGGTCGGCGAGAAGAGATAGCCTGTTGGCAGAATAATTTTAAAGCGAAATACGACGAGAACTCGACATTGCCGACGTTGCCGACTTTGGACATCCAGTGCCATAACTGCTGCGACTGACGCCATCACCAGAGAAGCGTGTACGAGTGTTTACCACCTGGGCATAACCTGCACCAGGTCGGCAAAGCGAGAAAACCACGTGGCAACGTGTAAAAACTGCGGAATAGTAAGGAATCAGCGACGCCGAGAGCTGAACGACGAGGCCAGGCCTCTAGCAGCTAGTGCCAGAGCCTAGAAGACGAATACGAATACCCACCACCTGGGCATACCTTGCCCCAGGCTGGCGAAGACGAAGCCAAGCGTGGCAGACTACAAAATGAGTGGAGAAAAAGAATTAAATAGCGAGAATTCCCCAGCCCAGACGGCTGAGGGCGAAGAACTACCGTACATGCTCAAGACTACCGAGGCCGACACCAGGAAGGGACCTGGGTCGACTTCAAACTGCCCTACACAGACCGCCGCCCCTGAGAAAACGGATAGAGCTAGCCGTGGTGCTTCCAGGGATGTGCCCCTCGAAGGAGGAAGCGAAGGCGAACTGTGCCAGGACATGGCGCCCAACTCGATGACTTACTCAGGCGATAGGAGTAAAAAAGAACCCTGTGACGACGTTAGGCCCTTTGGCCTAAGCTATCGCGGATCGTCGACGAACCTACCCACGGAATGCCCAGCTTATAACACCAGAGCAAAGCGCCGATTATGGGAGGAGAAATATAGTATGGACGTAACAATTCACAGTGAGTCTGAGGAGGACTCAGAGGACGATGCAGAAGACACGACGACAGACGAGGAAATACCTTGTAATCAGGAAGCGTCATTTATGATAAGGGAAGTCCGAGAGAATTTTTTGCAAAAAGTTACGCCACCTGGAGAACGGCAGATGCCGGTTAGTTTGGAAGAAGAACGAAGAAGGCCAAGCTATGAGGACGAGCCTGGAGGTTCGGCGCTGCCACCAGTAAATCGGCAAGTTCCGCCAACGCAAGGGGGAGTCCGGCATAGGCGAAAGTATGAAGAGAAGATAAGAGAAATGGAATTTCCACCTGTGAATGAACAACCGGCAGAGCCAAAACAAGATGAACAAAGCCTAGAGGCTTTGAGATGGAAGACGATGGAAGGTTTAGCCCAGTCCATAGGGCAGCTAATTGATAAGCCAAGAAGAACAATTCCATCACCGCCACCTAGATTTGCAGGAGCCGACACGGAGGACCCGGTGCTGTTTTTAAAACATATGCAAACGTATTGTATAGAGATAGGAGCACCGGCATACCAGTGGACGGACCTAGCGATCAGACAAATGACGGGACAAGCAGCCATCCGTATGAAAATCTACGATGGAGGACAGATCACTTGGAGACAGTTGCAAGAAGCAATACTGAGGGCATATAACAACAGTGAATGCGTAAATCACTTACGTGCCGAGTTATATGGCCAAGACCAAGTGAAAGGAGAAGGTGCGGAGGCATTTTTAATTCGGAAAAGACAAATCTGCCAACGAATTAATCCAAGATGGCAGGAGGAAGAAGTAGTACCGCTGTTGCTAAGCAGGCTAAACGGTCCGTTACGAGCTGCGCTACGAACATGGAACTGTCGTAGTACTGAAGAGCTATTGAACGCTGCAATTACGGTGGAACGCGATTGGAAAACGTCCGAGGTGTACACCGCACCAAAAGCAAATGTTGATGCTCCAAGACAATGGCAGTCCCAGGGCTACCAAGGCCGCTTACAGTGCTATGGCTGTGGAGGTGCTCACCTACGTAGAAACTGTAGGAACGAAGGAAGAAGGCCTCAACAACAAGGGGGCCAAACGCAAGCACCTAATAAACCACAGTATAGTAGAACGTGGGAAAGACAAGACAATCCAGGTCCAGGCAGGCAGCAGGCGAGCGTGGTGAAACCGAAAAAACCAAGGTTTATATTTCCGGACGGATCACCAGTAGAAATGCCTGGGATCAAGGAGGGTGAAGTCCAAGAAGTAAATCAAGAAGAGGATATGACCAAGAAAAAGGACAACAACTGTATTTCCTGCGTGGATGACTTAGCAAATCCAGAAGGCCGACAACCGACTCAGGCAACAAGCCAGACTATTGGCGATGTATCGACAAAAATTCAGGTTGCTATTGAAGAGAGCGAGGTAGTAATCAGTGTGTCCACTTCATCTAATACAGTGGCAAATGAAGAGCCGCCGAGGCCGGAAATCCAAAGAGACCGAAGCCAACGCCGACAAAGGAGACGAGCTAGACAGCGTTATGCCGCATTCCCACCTTCAGACGTGAAGGAGGGTAGGGGATTTAACATACTAAGGTGCACTGCGAGGTTACAAGCAGAGGATGAGAGAGGGGCAGCTGACCTATTGCTACAGCAAGCGGAAGAAGCGGAATTTGAAGTTTTGGAATCACCAGACGTGATCCAAAAGAGCGAAGAAATCAAAGATGAAGTGTTGGAGCCACCAGACGTGATCCAAGAAGACGAAGAAATCGAAGTTGAAGTTTTGGAATCACCAGACGTGATCCAAAAAAGCGAAGAAATTAAAGATGAAGTGTTGGAGCCACCAGACGTGATCCAAGAGGACGGAAAAAATGTGATCTTGCCACCACCAGGATTTGAAGATAAGATTGAGATTAAAGAGGAGGTACTGACCGAATCAATGACCGCCACAGCTGCAAGGTATTACCAGCCAATGGTAAAGCTAGCGGAACCGAGAGAACCGTCGTTGACGGATTTACAATTGGTGGGTGGACAAGAAACACAGCGTCCAGCAGAAAACTACGTGGGATGGACGGTAGTCGCGGTAAAACGTACGCCACTACCAGAATCCGACCCGATAGCGGCTTTTGTAGAGCCACCTATAACGGATTTATACCTATGTCCTCCAAGTTTGGAGACCCGGTATGTCGAACAAGGAATCCCCTGGATATATGTGCCTACAAGAATCCCCGCACAAATCCAGCTCCATGGACAACCCCCTGTAATACGTGAAATTCCGGCCCCTCAGCCCGAGGTCGCCGAGGTCCCATTGAGGCAGCCTAATGAGAAGCCACCAGACGTGGAGGAAGTTACGGCCCCTCAATCCGAGGTCGCCGTAGGAACATTGAGGCAGCCTAGAGAGAAGTCACCTGAAGCCTCCAAGGAGTCCCCCAGGGCGCCAAAGAACTACCCACAGGAGGCCTATACCAGGTCACCTGAGGAGGAACCACCAGATGAAAATAGAGCCATGGAGGTTGAGGGATCACCTCGTTCAAGAAGGAAGGAAAAGACTTTCCGAAAAAGGAAACGAAAGAGAGATTTTAAATATGTTTATGGACTTAGTTATTTTATATTGTTGTTTATGGACTTAATTATTTTATATTGTTGTTTATGGACTTAGTTATTTTATATTGTTGTTTATGGACTTAGTAGTTTTAAGGTTTTGAGATTATAAATATGGTATAATCGTACTAGATGAGTACGGTTAAATAAACATACCATAACAAATGCTCTTCAGAGGGGGGGTGTTTTGACGCTCGCCACGTGGAAATCGGCTATAAGAAGCGCGATTTCGCAAGGAACGATCAGTCGGTGCAGAACCATAGAATAGTAAACAAGTAAAAGTATTGTTGAGCATTTGTTCCGGTTTTTAAAATCTGCATAAGTCTTTTCTTTGGACGAACGTCATCCGAGAAGTCGCCAGTTGTTCTTGGAGATTCCGAGACCTGGGTGTACCACGGTGGGGTACACGTTGAACCTAAAGTTAAAAGCAAGGTGTGCTGAGGAAGAAGCACCGGCGGAGGGACGCCGTAGTCGAACCCGATACTGCAAAAGGCAGTGGTTCCTAGCTGTCCTAGAAGTTTGTACCTGGAATACGGGCAGACTTTGCACGCACCTAGGGGAAAGAGTCCGCTGACGATCTTCGGAGGAGGTCCAATCGTTTAAGCACCTTTGCCACCTAGAGATCTATAGTTGCGATACGAGTAGCAACGAGAATTGAATACGACGAGAATTGGATATTGCCGACGTTGCCGACTTTGGACATCCAGTGCCATAACCGTAGCGACCGACGCCATCACCAGAGAGGTGACTACGAGAGTTTACCACCTGGGCATAACCTGCACCAGGTCGGCGAGAAGAGATAGCCTATTGGCAGAATAAATTTAAAGCGAATTACGACGAGAAGTGGATATTGCCGACGTTGCCGACTTTGGACATCCAGTGCCATAACCGTAGCGACTGACGCCATCACCAGAGAGGTGACTACGAGTATTTACCACCTGGGCATACCCTGCACCAGGTCGGCGAGAAGAGATAGCCTGTTGGCAGAATAATTTTAAAGCGAAATACGACGAGAACTCGACATTGCCGACGTTGCCGACTTTGGACATCCAGTGCCATAACTGCTGCGACTGACGCCATCACCAGAGAAGCGTGTACGAGTGTTTACCACCTGGGCATAACCTGCACCAGGTCGGCAAAGCGAGAAAACCACGTGGCAACGTGTAAAAACTGCGGAATAGTAAGGAATCAGCGACGCCGAGAGCTGAACGACGAGGCCAGGCCTCTAGCAGCTAGTGCCAGAGCCTAGAAGACGAATACGAATACCCACCACCTGGGCATACCTTGCCCCAGGCTGGCGAAGACGAAGCCAAGCGTGGCAGACTACAAAATGAGTGGAGAAAAAGAATTAAATAGCGAGAATTCCCCAGCCCAGACGGCTGAGGGCGAAGAACTACCGTACATGCTCAAGACTACCGAGGCCGACACCAGGAAGGGACCTGGGTCGACTTCAAACTGCCCTACACAGACCGCCGCCCCTGAGAAAACGGATAGAGCTAGCCGTGGTGCTTCCAGGGATGTGCCCCTCGAAGGAGGAAGCGAAGGCGAACTGTGCCAGGACATTCTTCAGCGTACCAAACATTCACTTTTTTAAATATTGACATCGGGTTAGGATTCTGAACATAGGATTAACATCACTCTAATAGTGAACATGTTGCGTTGTCACAGTTCCATTCGTCGAAAAGTAAACAAAACCGTTTGAGCTACGTGGGGAATAAATAAAGTTGGCTTGTTGAAAAATTTTAATATTTATTAAGGTAAAAGACTATAAATATATCGATACAACACTTTGGCATTTCTAATACTACAAACATGAATATCTAAAATGTGATATTTACAACCATCAACTCTCTCTCCCTTCTCTAATTTTGGTACACCAATGCTGTCTTCTAAGTTTATAATATATGGCGTCCTGCAGTTTAATTCCGAAAATGTTTTAACTAAAAATTCCTCTTTAACACGTCCTTTAACGTAAATAATGTCTGCGTCTATCAGATTGTTGGATATGATATTATGTAGTTCCTTGTAATCGGTATCACCATAATTATAAAGGATACCATGATGATTTCCAAATAGATATTTGACTTGTTTCTTGCAAGCCTTACTTAAGGTGTCGAATGGTTTAACTGGTTTAAAAAAGTAACTTTTCATACTATTCCCATCATAAATAGCCAATTCTTTCGCGCAAAATTCAGGTATGTTAAATCCTTGAATATCGACTACAACGAACTTCATTGTCTGAAGACTCAAATCAAACAAGTATATTTTCATATTTTTATCGCTCTTAAGTTCGATTTCAAAAGCACACCCCCACTTTTCGATAATTTCACAGTCTTAGCACATAGATCTTATATTTTTATTTACGATCAATTCATCTTTATTCGCCAATCGTCTCAAACGAGTCTGCTTTTGAAAGTAATATAGCCTTAGTATTCAGAAAATATTAATGATATCGGAGCCTAAAAAATCATTGTGTTTCCTAACAAAACCCATCATCTTGTCTATTTAGCTTGCTTTCCTATTGTTTAGCAGGTTAAATAAAATTATTATTTCGCTCTTTTTGTCTGTACTGAATCGTTAGGGGAATACGTTTCTAGTTCTATAAGAGAGACAGTTAAAATGTATGTAAGCAATCAAAAATCCTACACTATGAGCTACTTAGTTAAAATTTCATATTTCCTTCCTGGGTCAGGCAAAATTTGTGATGTGTCGGGCAAAATTTATAAAAATACGAAAAAAATGCTGGATGCATTTTTAGCGTGACTTTCTATTTAATACCATCTTATTTCAAGGTATAATTCGGTTGTCAAAATGAGAATAAAATAATTTTCCCATGGTTTATGTCATCTTAAAAAAGTCAAAAGGTTATATTCTGTAGAGGGTCAGATACATTCAAATTTAAATATTTTCTCCAAGAAGAATTTTAAGATAGTATTATAGTAAATAAAAATTCTATACCTCCAATATTTCTTGGAAACATATCGTGTTCTAGCGACATAACCCAAAAGTACCTCTATTCAGAAACGCATCGTACTTTTCTTGTCAAACTTGACTTTGTTGTAATGTTGTATGCAGAGCACTTTGAAAACAAAAATTAGATTAGAAACCGCCGCCTCTTAAGGTATACTTTTTTAGGTCTTACATAGGGTACACTGGTATACAGAACAAATGTCATCTTTAATTGTCTCATTGTCCCATCCATTACATTATTATAATCTTAAAGCACCTGTTACCAGCATTATCTGTTTTTATGGTTTTCATAAAACATAGCGATTACCGATGAAAATTAAACGAAAACTTAATAAATAACTTTTTTTTTCAACTGAAATAGACTGATTTTCGATGGAAAAATGTTACTTATAACTAAAAATGAATATAAGACATATACGCAATGATATTTAGAATAAATCAATCTTTTCTAAAATTACTATGAAATATTCACAAAATCGTTTCGTTATAACCAAAGTAGCAAGGCTTGCAGATTTCGTATAGAGTTCAAACGCGATACTGAGATGATCTTTTTTTTTATATTTTTGTAGGATAATGCACCACTACGTTGTAAGTACTTGAGAGAGGACTTTCTTGAAAAATCCTCAAATTTCTCTGCAATTTTGTTCCTTCTAGAGTTAAATTCACACAGAAAACCCCGTATTCTTATCTTTCAGGTTGGTATATTAAAAAGGGCTTATTAGTATGGCTTAGAAAACAAGCAATATTAATTAACGGATGTTTTTTCGTCGTATGAAGAGTTGAAAATTTTTTTTTTCCACTCCAATGGTTGCGATGCAGAGAGTCGGGTTTCATCATAATCTTTCAGGGTAGCTCAGGTTTGATTGCATGTAGAGAGTCGGGTTTCATCATAATCTTTCAGGGTAGCTCAGGTTTGATTGCATGTACTAAGGTTAGTGCTCCTTGCAATCGGTTTCAGGTTTGACGCGCCCCCCTCAGGTTTGTTCAGGTTTCTCAAACACTTGAGAAACCTGAACAAACCTGAGGGGGGCGCGTTTAAAATTCTCCAGTCTTCTGTCTTGAGATCCTTGTTTTGGATCTCCAGAAGTTCGAGAATTTGTTTGGGTTCCTTGATCTCAAGATCAAGGAACCCAAACATCATCAAGTTATATATAAATTGCGGGAAATATTTTAAAGAAAACTAAAGTTGTGCAAAAATCGCCGATCCAAAATCGCGAAAAAAAATATTTCAGTAGCGACGCGCCCCGAACCCGGACGGCTCGCTCCACCGGGCGTCAAATCGAACGCGACCTACGTTTGTAGATTTGCCAGTTATGAGTTCTCTGGCAGCTTCCGGAAACCATCTTTCAGTGTTGCCAGAGTTGTACGATTGTATTTATAGTGTTTTCTATTACCTTGCTCTCAGATCGCTCTGAGAGCGAAGTATGACGTCATCGATCTGCCTCAGAGCCTCAATCCTCAATGTTATTTTTTACGTTCTGCTACGAAAATTTGGCAAAAATTGTTGAAAATGAGAGAAATATCAGTTGTTAACAAAATTATTGATACATTATACAATGAAATCTTCAGTATAATGGCAAGCAACATCCCTTATTAGTTGTTAATTTTTGCTTTTTTCTGTCTTATCAGAAGAATCTAAAGAGCTCAGAAAAGCTTGAAGTAGCCGACGTTTCCCAATCATTCTTATTCCGAACAAGGATTAAAAGTAAATACAACACGAAATGACCAAAACCAATTTAAAGGTGGGCAAGGGCCTATCGACATACAAAGCACCGGTTTCCAGAGATCACCGAACTTAAACCTATGTCGAGCGCGGTTAGTACTTGGGTGGGTGTCCGCTTGGAAACACTGCGTGTTCTTGTCTTCGGGAAGAGTGTCTTTATTCATTGGTAAAATGAATCGACATCTAACCATCCTATTCACGCCGGATAGGCCGGATGAGCGATCGGATATCTCGTAGGATGAAGGTGTCGTTTCACACTCCCCAGTCGGTAGACCACATTTGTGGTCGATGACCGGTTCAAGATGGCCTCAGATAGTCGGCGAATCGTAAAGAGTAATAAAAAAAAAAAATTTAAAGGTTATGTCCGAGAAGAACAACTGGAGTTATATTGCTTTGTTTACCTCTCGCTTGCTCCGAGAAATTTCACAGATCAACTGAGAGCGTTCGCGGAGCAATCTGTTTTAGATAATATTATTATGGAACACGCAAATTTGTGGCAGGGCAGTTTCAGAGTGCTCTAGAGTGCTCTGAGAGCAATAATAGAAAACACTATTAGTAGGGCTCAAAAAAAATCTGGCAACACTGCAACGGTTTCCCTCCATTTTAATTTTCGGCTTTGAACAGGCTGCTTCGTAGTTTGAACTTGTCTTGTAAAAGTAATTGGTCTAGCCCACGGTACACCATTTATTAGTAGGTGTACCGTGGGCCATCATCGAAATAGGCAGTAAAAGTAAAGAAAAAATAAAGGAAAGGAACTAACGAACAGGTATTTTTTTCTAAATTGATTTTGGAAACAAAATTTTCACTAAATTTCTAGGTCTAAATATAAGAGTGGTAAATTATGGTTATTATTCTTTTTCAGATTGTATTAACCGTGGGCCATCATCGAAATAGGCAGTAAAAGTAAAGAAAAAATAAAGGAAAGGAACTAACGAACAGGTATTTTTTTCTAAATTGATTTTGGAAACAAAATTTTCACTAAATTTCTAGGTCTAAATATAAGAGTGGTAAATTATGGTTATTATTCTTTTTCAGATTGTATTAACCGTGGGCCATCATCGAAATAGGCAGTAAAAGTATTGTCGCCAAGACATATGTGTCCATTGTAACCAATACTAAGACTAAACATGTATGTGTACACATGATCCTCAATTGTAGTCTAGAACGAGAGAATATCAGGTATTATATACAGAACTATCCAAAACCCTAAACACTCCCATTCAAATGAATGACATTTTAGCCAGGCCCACTGGCAAGGAGGCTAAATTAATCTTAAATTATCTCAACAAGCATGATATTAAATTATAATTGTAACGCTTTAGATGCATGAGGTCACTACTGCTTGCAGGGTAGTGACCAACTTAGGACAACCGAACAAAACAACACAGCATAGGTCAAAAAAGAAAATATTTTTTAGTGAAAGATTCGTGAAGCGAGGAGCCCACTGGAAAACGAGAAGGAAAAGAGCGAGCAACAATAAGCAGCAATCCAGAGGGGATGGGTATTAAACCAGACCATGAGAATGCCTCCTCTGTGAAAAATTTCACCAGTGATAAATAAAATCAAGATAGCTGAAATTTGTGGCCAGGTACCGTTTCTGTAACTTTTTCTCATTTTCACTAACCTAACATGGCGGCTCAAATGAAGTTGGACAAAAATTATTTTTATACAAATCCTAAAAAAATGTATAAGCTATCAAAAATTTTGAAAAGTAATTCCTCATTACCGATCAAGACAAGCTTCATGAAAAAAATTATAGGTCAACTTTTTAAATATCGTGCAACAGACGGGACCGCAAAAAATTAAAAAAAAACAATTCATGAGATGAATGAGGAATTATTAAATAACGACAAGCACAACAGTAACAACCCAATAATGGCATTAATTTTTCTTTTAATATTTTATACAACAGGAATTTCATTGATGTTTAAAAAATCTTGTTGCTCTACGTTTCGAGCAAGAAGAACGTACTGTTCTATTTTCAATTTGGAACCCGACCAAGTGAACCATCAGCATGTAGTAGCTTTACAGAAAATGTTAGGGCTAGTTGGATTTGTTGATAACATGAAAATTCAATTAAAAATGGCGAAATATCACAAAATTGATAGAAACGATTTGAAATGTAAATCTGATCTTTTAAATGTTTTAAACTCTTATTTGTGTTTCTTACATCCGGTTGAACCAGCCGAACATGTTTCGGATAGTTCAATGGAAGATGTTCCTGTTGCAACTGAAGAAGTTGTAGTAGACCTGCATGTACCAGAAACAGCTAAAAAATTAGACGTACCTGATCCTTTAACAATTTCAATTGTACCAGAAACATGTTCGACTGGTATTTCAATTGAAAGTGAAAAATTAGACGTACCTGATCCTGATACAATTTCAATTGTACCAGAAACATGTTCGACTGGTATTTCAATTGAAAGTAAAAAATTAGACGTACCTGATCCTGATACAATTTCAATTGTACCAGAAACATGTTCGACTGGTGTTTCAATTGAAATTGAAAAATTAGACGTACATGATCCTGATACAAATATAATTGTACCAGAAACATGTTCGACTGGTGTTTCAATTGAAACTGAAACATTAGACGTACATGATCCTGATACAATTTCAGTTGTACCAGAAAAAAATAGTTCAATAATTGAAGTTCAAGTAACGGATATATCTCCGTGTCCGTCCCCGACACCTTCTCAACAAAGATTTGAAGTTAATGACAAAGTTTGGGTAAAAATGAAAGGTCATCCGTTGTACCCAGGAATAGTATCAAAATGTAACACTAATGGATACACTGTCCAATTTTTTGATAAAAATAAGTCTCAAGGGAACATTACATTTAATAAAATATTTCAATTAGTAAAATTTAAACCCGAAGATGTTCAGACAACATCTAAAAGAGTAATGAATCAAATAAAATATCAATATAATAAAGTCATTAATTTTAAATAAATTTTACGTTGACGTACCATCATAAATGTCCCCCCTCCCCCTCCTTAACTTTTTTATGATGGTATATGAAAAAGTGTTAGTAACCAAAAATGAGTTTTTAATATTTTTCGATTCTGCATACCTACCTAGATTTACTTATATTAATATTTCATATTTTCATTAAACATTTTAAAGTTTTCTTGAATCTCCGAATTATGGTTTACGAAAATAAGGGTTTTCCGGAAAAAATTTTTTTTTTGCATTTTCTGCGCTCGGATAGGCTATTCTTGCTTTCAGCTAAAATTTTAATGATTTTAAGTTTGGTTCAGTGGTATTTGACATAAATTGCGCATTTTATGTCAAATTATCGTGCAACAGACAGCACCGCAAGAAATGTAACAACCCAATAATGGCATTAATTTTTCACAAAATTAATAATAATAATAATAATAATAAATAAATAAATAAATAAATAAATAAATAAATAAATAAATTTAAAATATTTACATAAATATATACAAAATTAAATATATAAATTTAAAATAAACTTAAACAATAAACCCCTTGAAGGTTAACTTGTATAGGGGTCAAGATCAATTTTATTATAATATTTATTAAAAAAATATATTCATTTATCATAAATAACTTAGTATAAAATTAATTTAATATTACTTAGATTATTTCAGGTATCAACACATTAATATTTAACAATTAGAGCATTTCTAAAATATTTTCTAAACTATTTTTATTTAATAATAGAAACGATGTGAAATGTAAATCTGATCTGGTACAATTTCAATTGTACCAGAAACATGTTCGACTGGTGTTTCAATTGAAATTGAAAAATTATACGTACATGATCCTTTAGACGTACCTGATCCTGATACAATTTCAATTGTACCAGAAACATGTTCGACTGGTATTTCAATTGAACAACGGGAATTTCATTGATTTTTAAAAAATCTTGTTGCTCTACGTTTCGAGCAAATAAAACTTACTGTTCTATTTTCAATTTGGAACCCAACGAAGTGAACCATCACCATGTAGTAGGTTTACAGAAAATGTTAGGGCTAGTTGGATTTGTTGAAAACATGAAAATTCAATTAAAAATGGCGAAATATCACAAAATTAATAATAATAATAATAATAATAAATAAATAAATAAATAAATAAATAAATAAATAAATTTAAAATATTTACATAAATATATACAAAATTAAATATATAAATTTAAAATAAACTTAAACAATAAACCCCTTGAAGGTTAACTTGTATAGGGGTCAAGATCAATTTTATTATAATATTTATTAAAAAAATATATTCATTTATCATAAATAACTTAGTATAAAATTAATTTAATATTACTTAGATTATTTCAGGTATCAACACATTAATATTTAACAATTAGAGCATTTCTAAAATATTTTCTAAACTATTTTTATTTAATAATAGAAACGATGTGAAATGTAAATCTGATCTGGTACAATTTCAATTGTATCAGAAACATGTTCGACTGGTATTTCAATTGAAATTGAAAAATTAGCAGAAAAAAATAGTTCAATAATTGAGGTTCAGTAACGGATATATCTCCGTGTCCGTCCCCGACACCTTCTCAACATAGATTTGAAGTTAATGACAAAGTTTGGGTAAAAATGAAAGGTCATCCGTTGTACCCAGGAATTGTATCAAAATGATATAGGACTTGGATTTCCTTTTAAATTTTATTCCGGATTTTGTATAACATTTAATATGCCTATTTGCTATAGTTTAACCAATATTTAATTCTTTTTAAGTAAATTTAATCCTAAAAACTTAAAAAATAGCATTTAAAAAAAATTAAATATTGGCAGCTCTAGACTCGTGGGGTGGACTATACGGACTATATTACAATAACGGGTAGTTTTATCACACAAAAAATATAAATAAATTTACCTGTTTTTTTCCGAATCTAACTCTTCCTCCTTAATGTCAAGTTCCTCATTTTTAATATTGCATTCTTCGACATTGTCGGGATACATTAGCTCGTCTTCATGACATGACACTGTCCAATTTTTTGATAAAAATAAGTCCCAAGGGAACATTACATTCAATAAAATATTTCAATTAGTAAAATTTAAACCCGAAGATGTTCAGACAACAATTTATGTCAAATACCACTGAACCAAACTTAAAATCATTAAAATTTTAGCTGAAAGCAAGAATAGCCTATCTAAGCGCAGAAAATGCCAAAAAAAAAATTTTTCCGGAAAACCCTTATTTTCATAAACCATAATTCGGAGATTCAAGAAAACTTTAAAATGTTTAATGAAAATATGAAATATTAATATAAGTAAATCTAGGTACAGTGAAAAATAAGTAAAAAAATACAGTGAAATATTTCTTAATAAATTTTTTACCACAAAGTTGTAGCATTTATGGTTTTGGAGATACAGCCGCTCTCCTCCATTAGTGGATCACCCTGTATAAACCATAAATTCAAATTACAAGTATTTTTTAAATGTCTAAACTTAATAGTTTCCAAAATTCAATATTTATTGTCACTTTTTATACTTTTTTTATCTGCCTGGTCTGCAGCGGTATAATAAAAATGTATTTACCCATTATTTTGCCCTGCACCATAATAAAAAATCGCCAATAACTGCGGCAGATCGGAGATTCGTGGAGATGCCACATTCTTCCAGAGTCGTCCTTTTGAAATATTACGTTAACAAACGGATGACGGAGAGAAAAGGCGCTGCTAAACGTGCTGCACAGGTAAAAAAACAAACTATCTTGTGTTATACCTCTATCGGACATTTTAAACAGGGGATGCTTATACAAAATGTTTTTTTCTTAGTGCCAGAAAGTATAAGAAGGAAACTGAGAGCAGCCAAATCAAACATAGCGATAATCTGCCTGATCTCCCGATATAATAAAACAATTGCAGTATTGCAAAGGGTACAGTAAAACCCGGGCCTGTATTGTACCGTGCGTTCAATTTATCTTGATAACATTTTGATTCACTATAACTTTTTTGTTTTTAAAGATATAAAGTAAACAAAAAAACAAAATGTAGAGTTGGTGGCCAAGTTTTTTTCTAAGTTACATATAAAACAAAACACTATCAATTTTCTGACATATAAGTCTACCTAATTTTTTTAAAAATAGAACACCCTGTATGTTTTTAAATTTTCAGATTCTACTTAAAATTAGAATTATTTTTTATAGAATGCATTACTAGTCTATACTTGATAGTTTCCGAGATACTGACTTTCGAAAAATTACATTTTTGAACTTTGACAGCTTATCGCTTTTTAACAGTACGCCTTAGAGCAAAACGACTTACATATCCCTATCTTCCATTTTTATCATCTTCCCAAAAAAATCAACTTCCGATTAAACCGTATTTAACTCAAAAGCAGGAAATACAGTTCTTCCGGTTCAACCGGAAGTTTATTTTTTTGGGAATACAGTGAGCGTATAAAGTCCCCCCCCCCCTGTTAACTTTTGATTAACAAATGTGAGAATAATGAAATTTTGGTAATCACTAAAAAACTACTTTTTTAGTATAAATGCATGTCTTAGTTTTAAAAGATGACAACAGGGCGCCATTTTAAATAAGATTTTTAAATGGTACACCCTATATCTTTATATATTTTTGGATTCTACATACAATTTTAAATATTTTTTATTAAATGCATTATTTGAAATTTGACAGCTTATCGCTATCTAACAGTACGTCTTCGGCTTACATGTCCCTATCTTCAATTTTTATCATCTTTCTAGAAAAATTAACTTCCGGTTTAACCGGTTTAACCGGAAGTTGACAATTTTGGAAACATAACAAAAATCGAAGATATGGACATGTAAGTCGTTTTTTTTTTTAGTATGCTCAGACGTAAGCATCGACGTACGTCAGATGCATCGACTTAAGACGTCATAGACTCGTAATAGTAATAGTAGTAGTAGGTCGTAGCTTAGTACATAATCATAATAATATTTTTGTACAGAATTTGAGATTTCAAAATGTAGGTGGTTTTTGTCACCCTCTTCTCTTACAGCTAGAAAGTTGAAACTTTTAGGGTCTATTACTCTGATATAGAGTAGCTTAAAACAACTTTCCCGTTAAAAATCTCGACCCGGTTTTTGTTTTATTTAAAAAAAAAGGGAAAAAACATCAACTGCTTGGGATTGATTTTACAAGAATTATATCACTTCCTGACAAACTACATATGTATAGGATGAAAGCTGAGAAAATTTCCTATAGGATACACTTGAAAATTATGAAAAAACTATTGAAATTTTACAAAAATTATAGAAATTATTACATTGTAAACAAGAGCCGAAAATTAAACCTTCAGCGCCATACGCCGTGTGAGTTGACAGAGTTGAGTGTGAGATAACTGCGGAACTGATAAGGATAGAACTATAATAACTATCGATATTAGCTATAATAAGGGGCGGTCAGTATCGATATTAGCTATAATAAGGGGCGGTCAGTATCGTTATATAATCGATACACCCTCAGCATTCATGCCAGAACGACTAGTTCGGTACCTGTAACTTTCTTCAAATGTCACAAAACTATAGTTATGGACTAATTGAAGGGTGTAGATTACGGAAATAATAATGGTTCAAATGGAACAACTCAACGAACATACTATAAGCCAAATGAACTACTGACCTGTTATCATAAATGAACATAACCCCAAATTTTGACAATAAAAATATTTAAATATTCAGATATCTACTTCGTTCGAGTTAATTAAAAAGAAAAGAAATGAAGAATGTACAAAAAAAATATTCATGATAGGACCGTGGCCTGTAAAACATGAACCTCTGCACCAAAGCACTAAACTTAAAATCCACAGAAAACATAGAAAGGTAATGTAGAAAAATATCTTACACAAAACCATGTAGCATCCTCTAAATATACATCTATAGCAAAAATGAATGCTACAAACCTACAATTTTCAATTTTAACATACTTTTGATCGTCGCTTATGCAAGATAGAGCTGTCGTAATCGACCAGTAGGTAAGTCCTCTCATTTTACTTAAAACTTTTAACTTACATTGTAAATTTCTTTTAGTATCCCTGATGATGGACATTTCCATGTCCGAAACATGTAGGATATAAACATACATTGAAATACATATTGTGGAGGTAGACTGCCGTTGTTTTATTTGATTATATTATTGTAAAATTTACCATGGCTGAAGGACTTCGGTCGATGGCCATTTGGGAAACCAAGTCGTTTTCGATATTTCCAATTGTGACAATAACTCCCGACCTGTGGCAATAACTCCCGACCTGTGGCAATAACTCCCGACCTGTGACAATAACTCCCGACCTGTGACAATAACAATGAATGAATTTTTTGAGGATCGTTTTTGACAGCAAATTGTTTGTAATCTATACTTGTCCATAGTTGTTAAACCTCCTACTGGTTAAATTGTTAATTTATTTGTTAAATTGTTAATTTATTTGTTTGATTGTTTATTTACAAAAGTAAGAGTCCTGCTGTTTATATTCTTTTACATCATATTTATTAGTTTGCATGTGCTTTGTCAACAAATTAACTTTGATTTTTATGGCAATAAAGCTATTTTTGATTTTCATTTTCATTTTACTTTTTCCTCATAATGGCCTATACCTTTACGTAATAACTTCATTGACCAATGCCCTTTTGTCAGTAAGCTTTTAATTTTTTCATTAATTAAGAACCGGTACCAGTTTTTTCATATGACATTTCCATAACCTTCACACTTTTTCATGTGAAATCAGATTTCCCGCCAGCAATTGTGATTGCATGAGGTTTCTTTCAGCAGAATTCCCAATTTTCCTCTAAATAGCTCAAACGAACATAATAACCTCACTGACAATCACATTGGCCCAATAATCTTTTAAACTTGAAAGAGTTCACATTTTTCTACAGTTGAGCATGGTTCGGTGAAGTTTCTTTGTGCCCCCTTTTTTACTTTTTCCTCATAATGGCCTATACCTTTACGTAATAACTTCATTGACCAATGCCCTTTTGTCTAGTAAGCTTTTAATTTTTTCATTAATTAAGAACCGGTACCAGTTTTTTCATATGACATTTCCATAACCTTCACACTTTTTCATGTGAAATCAGATTTCCCGCCAGCAATTGTGATTGCATGAGGTTTCTTTCAGCAGAATTCCCAATTTTCCTCTAAATAGCTCAAACGAACATAATAACCTCACTGACAATCACATTCGCCCAATAATCTTTTAAACCTTGAAAGAGTTCACATTTTTCTACAGTTGAGCATGGTTCAGTGAAGTTTCTTTGTGCCCCCTTTTTTACTTTTTCCTCATAATGGCCTATACCTTTACGTAATAACTTCATTGACCAATGCCCTTTTGTCTAGTAAGCTTTTAATTTTTTCATTAATTAAGAATCGGTACCAGTTTTTTCATATGACATTTCCATAACCTTCACACTTTTTCATGTGAAATCAGATTTCCCGCCAGCAATTGTGATTGCATGAGGTTTCTTTCAGCAGAATTCCCAATTTTCCTCTAAATAGCTCAAACGAACATAATAACCTCACTGACAATCACATTGGCCCAATAATCTTTTAAACCTTGAAAGAGTTCACATTTTTCTACAGTTGAGCATGGTTCAGTGAAGTTTCTTTGTGCCCCCTTTTTTACTTTTTCCTCATAATGGCCTATACCTTTACGTAATAACTTCATTGACCAATGCCCTTTTGTCTAGTAAGCTTTTAATTTTTTCATTAATTAAGAACCGGTACCGGTCGTTTTATTTGAATATTTTTTATTTGCCGGGCTTCAAGCGGCCTGATATGGCACAGTTCCGAAGATTTTTTGCTATACATCACAGGAAGAGAATCCCCATATCGGCACCTGAACGAAGGTTCAGTGAGAGTCCACGATTTTCTCGCCAACAAACCTTGAAGTTTTTCATTCAGAAAGCAGTGGCTCAGCGAAAATTGGCAGCCAAACGTCCTCGATATTCAGCCCATTTTAAAAATATTTTGAATTATACAGGTTGCGCCTAAAAGGTAGGGTGCCATGAAGTTGCATTATTTTAAATGGAACACCCTGTATATTTTTAGATTCTACATAAAATTTTAATTATTTTTTATTAAATGCATTATTAGTCTATATTTACTAGTTTCAGAGATATTGATTTTTGAAAAATTACATTTTTCAAGAATCAATATCTCGGAAACTAGTAAATATCGCCTAATAATACATTTAATAAAAAATAATTAAAATTTTATGTAGAATCTAAAAATTAAAAAATATACAGGGTGTTCCATTTAAAAAAATGTAACTTTGTGGCACCCACCAGATTGGCCATTACAATGATTTGTATCGTTTCCAGGTACGGTAAGATCGTCGAAAAACTAATAACATGTAAAAAAGCATGTAGGGATAAAATTAAAAAACTCTCTGGCGTCCTACTTTACTCTATATTGCACACATTTGAACAGGCGATAAAAAATGACAGGGAAACACTGCTTCTGAAAGTAGAACAATACTTAGCAAACCCTAAGCTAAGAATTAAATACAAATTTACGTTTGCTGAATCGCATAAAGAGTTGTACGGCATCACCATGCGTAAACGACAAATCAAAGAAGCTCTCAAACTCGTGCATCGCAAACTTTTTGTGCGAGAACTAAAACTTTGGTGCTTGAGCAATGGGCAGGCCAAACTTCAAAAAATTATGCAAATATTGGACAGCAGTGCCAAAAGATACAGAAACTTACAATAAACTTAACTTTTTTTTCCATAAAGTACTGTTCTTGCAATGTTTATAATACTTAAAGATAAAATTTCGTCTAATGTTCAGGTTAAATGGCTGGTTGGTTTTAATTTTATGTTGTTTACGTCTTTGTCAGCTACGATGTGATGTTATGTAGTAAAGCTACGATGTGATATTATGTAGTAAAGCTACGATGTGATGTTATGTAGTCAAATATATATGTATTATGTTCAGGTTAAATGGCCTCCTATTTTTAATATTATGTTGTTTACATCTTTGTCAGGTACAACGTTATTTACTAAAAATATATATTATGTTCAGGTTAAATGGCCTCCTATTTTTAATATTATGTTGTTTACGTCTTCGTCAGCTACGATGTGATGTTATGTAGTCAAATATATATGTATTATGTTCAGGTTAAATGGCCTCCTATTTTTAATATTATGTTTGGTTTGTCAGGTACAACGTTATTCACTAAAAATATATAATGTTCAGGTTAAATGGCCTCCTATCTTTAATATTATGTTGTTTAAATCTTTGTCAGGTACAACGTTATTTACTAAAAATATATAATGTTCACGTTGAAATTTTTGTTTAATTTCAAATCCCCTCAAAACTAAAGTCTCGCTAGAAAAAAAATCGAAAATATTTCTCAAAGTGGTATAGGATGAAAGCTGAAAAAAGCTTTCATCCTATATAGATATTGTATTGGCAAAAATGACTCCTTCATGGCCAAAACAGCGAAAACTAAAGTCGTGCACGAATCCAGATTTTTTGCGCTAGAATTAGGTATTCGTGCACGACCAAGTTACAAAGTCGTGCAAGAATCCCCGATTATTGCGCAAAAAAATCGAAAAAAAAATATTTCTCAACGTTTTTCGAAAAAAACATTATTATTTTCGTAATCTACACCGTTCAATTAGTCTATAACTATAGTTTTGTGACATTTGAAGAAGGTTAATTTTTCGCTAGAATCCCTGATTCTAGCGCAAAAAAAAATCTAAAAAAAGAATATTTCTCAAAGTTTTTCGAAAAAAACAATATTATTTCCGTAATCTACACCCTTCAATTAGTCTATAACTATAGTTTTGTGACATTTGAAGAAAGTTAATTTTTTCGCTAGAATCCCTGATTCTAGCGCAAAAAAATCGGAAAAAAAAATACTTCTCAAAGTTTTTCGAAAAAAACAATATTATTTCCGTAATCTACACCCTTCAATTAGTCTATAACTATAGTTTTGTGACATTTGAAGAAAGTTAAAAAAAATTTTTCATTTTCAAAATCTTATAATCCCAATATTAACTCGGTCGACTTTATCCATGAAAGATGTCATGAAAACGTGGGATTTCTCGCGCAGTTTCCATTTTCTTGTAGCAAATTTTCTCAGCTTTCATCCTATATAGATATTGTATTGGCAAAAATGACTCCTTCATGGCCAAAACAGCGAAAAACTAAAGTCGTGCAGGAATCCCTGATTCTAGCGCAAAAAAATCGAAAAAAAAATACTTCTCAAAGTTTTTCGAAAAAAACAATATTATTTCCGTAATCTACACCCTTCAATTAGTCTATAACTATAGTTTCTCCTGTGAGCTACAGAAACGAATGTCGACTATACAGTTGCGTCGACCGACGCTTACCAAAAGACATTGACAATCGAATTGAATGTAAAAACGGATCAAATACCAATTTATTTTTAGGCAGTACAGCATACTAACTTGAATTTATTTTTAAAATTTTCGAAAAGTTGTTCATGGCGAAGATGGTTAAACTAGAAATTTGATTTGAAATGTCCAAAGTTCTGACGATTTCGGAAAATCCAAACAATGCAAGCAACTAGGATTTTCATTAATTTTAATGAATTACCTGAATGGACAAGCTTTGTTCCGGTCTGACGATTTCGGTCGGTACCTACCTATATAAGCCCAATTAACTTGCCATGAAAGTTAGTCTATCCAGAAAGCTACCATGGCATGCAAGGAATGTTCGTCGCTCTGTGAAGTAAACAAACACCATAAAATTTCTCTTTTCGAGAAATTAGTCGAAAAGGTAGAGGCCCAGGACAAGAAAATTCCGCTACGACAGAGGACTGCGGAAGCGCTGCAGATCCTACACCCAAGCTACTTGAAGATCACCCGAGCAAACCAGAAGGCGTTCCTCGACAGGAGAGTGCACCTTTTAAAATCTCACTGGTTCTTGGTGGAAAAACCTAGGGTGAAACGCAAGAGAATCGGAGCCGACCAAGCAGTTTGCCTGCAATATAAAAAACAAAAAATTGGAAATAATTGACTAAAAATAAATACAATATTTGCACGACTTCATTATTAATTAAAATTTTTCGCTAGAATCCTCGATTCTAGCGCAAAAAAATCGAATAAAAGAATATTTCTCAAAGTTTTTCGAAAAAACCATTATGATTTCCGTAATCTACACCCTTCAATTAGTCTATAACTATAGTTTTGTGTTACTTTCAATATTATTTGGGGTGTTTTTTATACGGATGAGATTTTTTTAAGATTGTCACTTCTTTCCTAATCTTTCATTAACAGTGCACAAAAATATTTTAATCTAAGCGTATCAAATATTGGCCATACTTTATAAATAAAAAATTGAAATTTTTAAAGAATTCATTTATTTCTCCTCATAACATTACAATAACAAAATATTTTCAAATTCATAATTCTTGTGCCCATTTGGTTGCTGCCGAGAATTGTGGTGGTCTCCTGCTTTGGTTCTTCTCAATGAATTTTCTGAGTTCCTGCTCAACTGATATCTGCAAAGGAAAAAAAAATTTATTTATTTATTTTTTAATGGGATCGTCAAGTTCCATAAAACCACCTGGATTGTATCAAAATAAGCTGGACGATATAAGAAAACAGTGGAAGTATGGACAGCAGCTTGCGGAAAACTTTTGGAAAAGATGGGTAAAAGAGTATATACCAACTCTAATAACTCGGAGCAAATGGCTGCAGGAAAAGACAAATATTAAAAGTGGTGACCTAGTTGTCATTACAGATAATAGTTTACCCAGAAACAACTGGCCGCTGGGCAAGATTGTGAATATATATCCTGCAAAAGATGGGAAAATACGGATTGTAGATGTAAAAACCAAATATGGAACCTACAAGAGACCTGTTGCCAAAATATGCCCGCAAATGTTGGAGATTGGCCCTGTAGATAACAGTGGGACCAGTTGGGATTGAGATTTTAATTGTCATTGTCAAGATAGTTTTGAAATAAATAGTTTTTGAATAGTAAATGTAATTTGAGCTATCCGGCTAGATGGTACCGCGAGTCGCAGCGGGGCTGTTCTGCCACTCTATTCGCATTCGCATTCGCATATTTTCAGTTGAGTGATTTCCACTACAGAAATCTTCTTTTCATTTCTCGCGAAGTTTCCATTTTCTTGTAGCAAATTTTCTCAGCTTTCATCCTATATAGACATTGTATTGGCAAAAATGACTCCTTCATGGCCAAAACAGCGAAAAACTAAAGTCGTGCAGGAATCCCTGATTCTAGCGCAAAAAAATCGAAAAAAAAAAATACTTCTCAAAGTTTTTCGAAAAAAACAATATTATTTCCGTAATCTACACCCTTCAATTAGTCTATAACTATAGTTTTGTGACATTTGAAGAAAGTTAATTTTTTCGCTAGAATCCCTGATTCTAGCGCAAAAAAATCGAAAAAAAAAAATACTTCTCAAAGTTTTTCGAAAAAAACAATATTATTTCCGTAATCTACACCCTTCAATTAGTCTATAACTATAGTTTTGTGACATTTGAAGAAAGTTAAAAAAAATTTTTCATTTTCAAAATCTTATAATCCCAATATTAACTCGGTCGACTTTATCCATGAAAGATGTCATGAAAACGTGGGATTTCTCGCGAAGTTTCCATTTTCTTGTAGCAAATTTTCTCAGCTTTCATCCTATATAGATATTGTATTGGCAAAAATGACTCCTTCATGGCCAAAACAGCGAAAAACTAAAGTCGTGCAGGAATCCCTGATTCTAGCGCAAAAAAATCGAAAAAAAAAATACTTCTCAAAGTTTTTCGAAAAAAACAATATTATTTCCGTAATCTACACCCTTCAATTAGTCTATAACTATAGTTTTGTGACATTTGAAGAAAGTTAAAAAAAATTTTTCATTTTCAAAATCTTATAATCCCAATATTAACTCGGTCGACTTTATCCATGAAAGATGTCATGAAAACGTGGGATTTCTCGCGAAGTTTCCATTTTCTTGTAGCAAATTTTCTCAGCTTTCATCCTATATAGACATTGTATTAGTTTTCAGGGGGGCCCTGGGTCCCCGTGTACATTATTGTGTACAATATTGTGTACATTATTCATTGAGAAGGAGCATAATTTTATTTTCAGCGGTTGGCAACACTGAATAAAAGTATCTGATACGTATCGATACTTTTGAAAATTTCGATTGTTGTTTTTTGAATTATGGATCCGTTGAGATTCTTCAATATACCGGAGCTCCGGAGGTATTTTACGAACCGCAGGGCGCGCTTGGGGAAAAAAAAGAAGGTAAAATTTAATTAGAGATATATTTTAACTTTTTTCAAATGTCACAAAACTGGTAAGGGTAGTGGGGGTGAGAAATATTATTTTTTCCCTGTTTTCCGCTGGAATCGGGTATGCTTACACGACTAAGTTTTGCGCTGTTTTAGCCATGAAGGAGTCATTTTTGCCAATACAATGTCTATATAGGATGAAAGCTGAGAAAATTTGCTACAAGAAAATGGAAACTTCGCGAGAAATCCCACGTTTTCATGACATCTTTCATGGATAAAGTCGACCGAGTTAATATTGGGATTATAGGATTTTGAAAATGAAAAATTTTTTTTAACTTTCTTCAAATGTCACAAAACTATAGTTATAGACTAATTGAAAAGTTTTCAACAGATTTTTTATTTGCCGGGCTTCAAGCGGCATGATATGGCACAGTTCCGAAGATTTTTTGCTTTACATCACAGGAAGAGAATCCCCATATCGGCACCTGAACGAAGGTTCAGTGAGAGTCCACGATTTTCTCGCCAACAGACCTTGAAGTATTTCATTCAGAAAGCAGTGGCTCAGCGAAAATTGGCAGCCAAACGTGCCCTACAGGTAAAAAATACTCTCAATATGTGGTGACATCGAAATTACTGACCAGGTTTTTTTTTTAGTATAGAAGAGTAAGACAAAAACTAAGGGCGGCCAGACCGGCCATTACAATGATTTGTATCGTTTCCAGGTACGGTAAGATCGTCGAAAAACTAATAACATGTAAAAAAGCATGTAGGGATAAAATTAAAAAACTCTCTGGCGTCCTACTTTACTCTATATTGCACACATTTGAACAGGCGATAAAAAATGACAGGGAAACACTGCTTCTGAAAGTAGAACAATTCTTAGCAAACCCTAAGCTAAGAATTAAATACAAATTTACGTTTGCTGAATCGCATAAAGAGTTGTACGGCATCACCATGCGTAAACGACAAATCAAAGAAGCTCTCAAACTCGTGCATCGCAAACTTTTTGTGCGAGAACTAAAACTTTGGTGCTTGAGCAATGGGCAGGCCAAACTTCAAAAAAGTATGCAAATATTGGACAGCAGTGCCAAAAGATACAGAAACTTCCAATAAACTTAATAGCAGGGACCCGGACCGGAATCGCTAACTGGTAAGAACATATAACATAACATAACACATATTTTACTTGATAGAAAATTTTAGTTACAGAACCCGAACCCCAATAAATAAAACGGTTTTTTCGGGTTTTTTTCGGTTCTCAGGGTGATACTTCGCCAGATAGCTTACACATGCCTGTGCAGTAATTAAGCCTAACCAAATCTTAAGTTTCTCAATAAATTTTTTTCCGTGGAGACACTTTCGACCGAGATTTCGACCACAAAACAGAGGTATTGGCGAATTTACTCATCTTTTGGCAAATAAATCTGAGATCTTGCTTTGGAATATTCTAGTTGTTTTTCTTTCCCTCTTTTTTTATGCAAAATAACAAGACTGAACGAAACCATTGCTCATTATATAGTGGCCGCATTTGTGCGACACGGTTTCCTTAATTTTTTTGTATGATGAAACGGGATTGAAAATTCAAAGTTTATCCAAAACGGTCGTTTTCGGATCGGAACCGAATCTGAATCAAAATCTCATATTTTGAAGGGAACCGGATCGAAACCGTTAAAAATTGATAGGAACCGAATCAAAATAATTGTTTCGGAACCGGAACTGGAACGGAACCTAAATTCTCTAATTCATCTGGAACCGAAACCAGAACGGAACCTATATATTTCATTCCGGTCCGGGTCCCTGGTGCATATAGTAGGAATTTTTGGCAATGGTAAAGTCTAAGTTAACGGATATAACCCTCAAGGCATAGCAACTGGAAGAAAGTCTTTTACATAGCTGTATTATGTGATATTCAAACCTTAGAGCATTATCTATTGATAGACCCAAAAACTTGCTAACATTAGGCATAGAAACAACTTCATTTTCTAAATAAATATTATCTAAGTTACATTTGAAATTTAAAATATTAGTTTTAGAAATATTGAATGATAGTAAATTAGAATCACACCACTGTTTTATTTTGCACCAGTCAGAACCCAATCGAACCACCCACTATTCGTTACTCTATTTCTGTGGTCTCGCGCGGTGTCCCTTCTCTCTCACTCTCTCTCTCCCTTCTTTTCACCCGGTAAACTTGGGCTCCGAATAAAATGTGAAAAAATACCAAAAAATATACAAAAAATTAATCAAAAACCTGACGAAGATGAGTAAATATGTTGGTAAGTTTAATTAAAAGAGTTGTCAGCTAAAAAAAATGTAATTTGTCTCAGATAATACAGCAACCTAACCTACTATGGTTTCTTTTGTTTTTAGTGAATTGAATGAGAACAGTTAAAATTCACCCAAAACAAGTGAACATCATGTGAAGTAAGCGTAAGTTGTAATTAATGTAAGCATTAAATATTATACATCATATTACACACACACATATTCAGTACTCGAGCAGTAATCGAGTACATACCTACTCGACAGATGATCATATTTTACAATTGTTAAAAACATTTTCTATAGAGGCACAGAATTCCTCATATATCTGTACTGGTGACTGCGGTGGTATATATACGGCACATACTAATATCTTAACTTTTCCAATACAAATCAAGACAAACAAATGTTCGATTTTGTTTCCACAATGCACTGTACCTATTGATCTGGATATAAGATTAGACTTAACCGCTATCATTACTGCTCCACCTCTATTACAGTTACTTGTTTTTTTAGATCTAACATCAATACAAATTAAAATGAGCTAAACCTCCATCCAATATACCTAACTTACTGGTTCTTTTGTTTTTAGAGAATTGAATGAGAATAGTTAAAATTCACCCAAAACAATAAGTGAACATAATATGAAGTGAGCGAGAAAAGGTCCCCTTTGTAATTAATGTAAGTATTAAATATTATACATCATATTACACACACACATATATGCAGTACTCGAGAAGTAATCGAGTACATACCTACTCGACAGATGATCATATTTTACAATAATTGTTAAAAACATTTTCTATAGAGGCACAGAATTCCTCATATATCTGTACTGGTGACTGCGGTGGTATATATACGGCACATACTAATATCTTAACTTTTCCAATACAAATCAAGACAAACAAATGTTTCCACAATGCACTGCGTACCTATTGATCTGGATATAAGATTAGACTTAACCGCTATCATTACTGCTTCACCTCTATTACAGTTACTTGTTTTTTTAGATCTAACATCATTAAACCTTCATCCAATATACCTTCAAATGCTGTGTCCAAGGAAAGTCTTTTCAGTTTTGTGCGCAGGCCTCTCAGGAAAATTTAACTTTACATAATAAATAGTAAACGCAAACATTGTATTAACAGTAGTAAACTTCATTAGTTATTATTCAAAATATATTTCAATTACAACATCACAACAAGTTTAATACTGTTAATACAATGGACAAGCTAAAATTATAATTTAAGATACAGGTCACAACATATTGCTCATATTTATAAAATGCATTATTGATTAAGTATTTAATATACAGGGTCGTTGGTATCTACGGAAACGGTCGATTATTTCTTAAAGTAAAACAGTCAGCAAAAAATATTTTAGATAAAAATTTTAGGGTTTTTTTAAGGTGTATTAGAATTTTAAAAAAATAAGTATACAGGTTGAGTCAGAAAACCGTAGAGAAACAAAGTTACTTTTTTTTAAATGGAACACCCTATATCTTCGAATATTTTTGGATTTTGCATAAAATAACAATTCTTTTTTTTTTCATTACCTTAAAAAACCCTAAAACTTTTATCTAAAATATTTTTTGCTAACTGTTATACTTTAAGAAATAATCGACCGTTTCCATACATACCGACGACCCTGTATAATAATCTTGCATAAGCGATGATCAAAAGTATGTTAAAATTGAAAATTGTAGGTTCTAATGAATTGAATGAGATGTAATATTTGAAATTTTGGTCAAGGTATCTTTGAATAAGGGGATTTCCAGGCCCCCTTATTCAAAGATACCTTGACCAAAATTTCAAATATTACATCTCATTCAATTCAGGTTGGTTCAGGTTAGGTTAGTTCAGGTTAGTTCAGGTTAGTTTAGGTTCTAAACTACCCTGAACTAACCTAAACTAACCGGAACCTACAATTTTCAATTTTAACATACTTTTGATCGTCGCTTACACTTCACAGCATTAAAAGGGGGAAGGAAGGGAGAGAGAGCTTTTTTTTTTTAACCCTAGTTTTACTAGTTTACTATGCAAAAAAATTGGTTTACTCCACTGTGAGATGGACTACTACCATAAAATTAATAAATGTATACTAAATAATTCAGTCGATGAAACGACACTAGAGAGATTCGTCTTAGTACGAAATGTGCTGCGAGATTTTTTTGTTTCACCCTTGCCCGGCTTTGTTTGTTCCGCTTAATAGCATCCAACCTTTCTCAGGTCCATAGACCAATCAGTTTAATCTAAACCCTGTATAAGCAGAGAGACCAAGGTTCGAAAGAACGAGTTTCCTGCAGTCATTTCTGACACACCCCGTATATTTGTTAATTAAATTTTAATTTAATTTTTTCACAGCATTAAAAGGGGGAAGGAAGGGAGAGAGAGCTTTTTTTTTAACCCTAGTTTTACTAGTTTACTATGCAAAAAAATTGGTTTACTCCACTGTGAGATGGACTACTACCATAAAATTAATAAATGTATACTAAATAATTCAGTCGATGAAACGACACTAGAGAGATTCGTCTTAGTACGAAATGTGCTGCGAGATTTTTTTGTTTCACCCTTGCCCGGCTTTGTTTGTTCCGCTTAATAGCATCCAACCTTTCTCAGGTCCATAGACCAATCAGTTTAATCTAAACCCTGTATAAGCAGAGAGACCAAGGTTCGAAAGAACGAGTTTCCTGCAGTCATTTCTGACACACCCCGTATATTTGTTAATTAAATTTTAATTTAATTTTTTCACAGCATTAAAAGGGGGAAGGAAGGGAGAGAGAGCTTTTTTTTTTAACCCTAGTTTTACTAGTTTACTATGCAAAAAAATTGGTTTACTCCACTGTGAGATGGACTACTACCATAAAATTAATAAATGTATACTAAATAATTCAGTCGATGAAACGACACTAGAGAGATTCGTCTTAGTACGAAATGTGCTGCGAGATTTTTTTGTTTCACCCTTGCCCGGCTTTGTTTGTTCCGCTTAATAGCATCCAACCTTTCTCAGGTCCATAGACCAATCAGTTTAATCTAAACCCTGTATAAGCAGAGAGACCAAGGTTCGAAAGAACGAGTTTCCTGCAGTCATTTCTGACACACCCCGTATATTTAAAGGGGGAAGGAAGGGAGAGAGAGCTTTTTTTTTTAACCCTAGTTTTACTAGTTTATTTGTAAAATTTAACTTGAAATAGTAAACGGAAACATTCCAACCAGCCATTTTTTTCAGTAAGTTTTTATTTTAAGAAACTGTTCGTGGTTTTTTCCACTAGAATCAGGTATTCCGGCACGACTAAGTTTTTTGCTGCTTTGGCCATGAAGGAGTCATTTTTGCCAATACAATATCTATATAGGATGAAAGCTGATCCTATATAGATATTGTATTGGCAAAAATGACTCCTTCATGGCCAAAACAGCGAAAAACTAAAGTCATTTTTCATTTTGTAATTTGCAGGAACGGGTTTTGTTACAGGTGATTATTTGTGTGACTCAAAATAATAGTGGAATAAGTCACAATAGAGAAATTTTTGTAATAGAGGTGGTGGAATGTGTGGGTGCAAGTCTAGCATATTTTTTCTTTTAAATTGAAAAATATATACCAACGGAGTGCGCTGTGCCCAGTTTCGCTGAATTATAAAATTTTGGAGTTATTCCACTATTATTATGAGTCACACATTTGTTACAGGTGATATTGCCGCTGCAATTTAAACACTAATTAAACATAAATAACAATGTCGGCATCACAAAAGCTGGATTGCCATTACTTTTATGGCAATCCCAGCAAAATGATGAAAGTGTCTGAGGCAATCAAGGAATTGCAAGATGATGATAATGATGAACAGTCGGAAGATATAACTATGGATCAAACCAAAGTTATATTTCGCAAAGTATTTAACTTCCGTCCGACGACCGGAAGCCTGAAAAATTTTCAAATAACAATTAACCAAATGAAGGAAGACTTTTTGGAAAACGACCAACTAAATTCAAGAAACCCAATAATGGCGTTAATATATTTGCTAGTAATTACTGGAATCGATTTATGTTTTACCAAATCAGGGTCTTCTCACTTTAGAGCAAAAAAGATATTTACAACTATTTTTAAACAAGAACAGCTACGCCGGATATTGGGGCAAGTGGGGTTTATCAAAAATGTTAACATAATAAAAAAACAGCTAAAGAAAAGAAAAATAAGTAAACGAGATTTCAGTGAGGAGAGTGAGGCCCGGCTCCGAAAGACTTTAAAAAACTTTTTAAAATTTGCTGTAAACAAAGGGCGAACCGTGCGCCCCGATGAGCCGTCGACAAGTTCACAGGAGCCGAGCGTGCGTCCACTCGATGAGCCGTCGACTTCATCAGCATCTGCTGATGAGTCGACGGTTCAGCGAGCAGACACATGCTCGACTGCTAATCAGCAACCTGCTGATGAGATGGACGCATCTCATCAGGAGCCTGCTGATGACATGGACGCATCTCATTAGCAGGCTCCTGATGACATGGACGCATCGCATCACCAGGCTCCTGATGAGATGGACGCATCTCATCACGAGCCTGCTGATGAGATGGACCCATCCCATCACCAGGCGTCTGATGACAAATCTGACGACAAATCTGACGACAAATCTGACGACAGTGAAATTACGAATCAGAGAAGAAAAATTGATGAGCCGTCGCCCTCACCCTCACCATGTCAAAATGCCAATATTTCTCTATCATTAAGCTCTTCAAGCAACGAATCTTTAAGGGCATTTCAAATCAAAGACAAAGTGTGGGCCAAAATCCGGGGATACCCACAATATCCCGGCATTGTTATCGATATCGATAGACGGGGATATAAAGTCCAATTCTGTGACAAAAAAAATAGCCAAGGCTATGTGGGAAGCAATAAAATCTTCCACATAGACAAATATAAACCGGAACAAATCGTTACAAAATCGATGGCGGTAAAAAGGAAAATAATTTATCAATATAAGAAAGTGATGCAATTTGAATAAAATTTTCAATTTTTTGGCGTTTTATTGGTTTCCCAAATGGCCGTCGACCGAAGTCCTTCAGCCATGGTAAATTTTACAATAATATAATCAAATAAAACAACGGCAGTCTACCTCCACAATATGTATTTCAATGTATATGTTTATATCATACATGTTTCGGACATGGAAATGTCCATCATCAGGGATACTAAAAGAAATTTACAATGTAAGTTAAAAGTTTTAAGTAAAATGAGAGGACTTACCAGTAGTCGATTACGACAGCTCTATCTTGCATAAGCGACGATCAAAAGTATGTTAAAATTGAAAATTGTAGGTTCTAATGAATGTTCAAGATTGAATGAGATGTAATATTTGAAATTTTGGTCAAGGTATCTTTGAATAAGGGGGCCTGGATACCTTGACCAAAATTTCAAATATTACATCTCATTCAATTCATTAGAACCTGTGCCGTAAAATTACCTTTACAAGGCAACTTTACGTACCATGGTGCGAACGGCAGCTCTTGTGTCGGAGGCTCGGAGTCCTTGCCTTAAGCAGTTGTACACTTTTTTGATGAATCGGACGCCACCTATTTTAAATGGTTAAAAAACTTAATACTTACAAAGCGTTTTAAAATAGGAAAACCGCTTGCTTCTAAAGATGGTAATAGTTCGTCGTACAGTACAATGAGTAACAATAAAACACAGATATGTAAAACAACAATTGGGATTAATTTATTAGGATCACTAAACTGGATTCCACCAATGAGATTAAATATTGAAATCAATAACTAAATTAAATATTAAAGTAAAAAATTATACACTCATGGGAAGGCCTGAAGGGTTTTTACTCGCCTGGTAACTAGTTATCTCATATAGTTTATGAAAAGGGGAAAAGAGAATGTTCTAGAACCTTCATACTTGTATGGTCATAATACCTAGATTCTTTTTAGAGGTTACCAAGGTGGTATTACAAATTTAAAGTTAGTTTTGAAGTGAAATTTACGGTGTTAAGGTTATAAAGAAATTAAAAATTATCACAATACACTGGCCTTATTTCCCAGATGTTCCAAATCCCATGTGGTTTCTGCTTCAAATTAATAGGCACCCTGCCTCCAGTCTGGTGGACCCGAACAGTACAAGACAGCACATATTTACAGCTTACAGGCCATGTGGTCTCTCAATCGAAGATCCAATTTCAACACGTGGTCAAAAGGAATATGGATATGTAACGCCTGTTACATATTCAAGAATAAACGCTTCGATAGAAGCAAAAGGAAAATTGCAACTAAACTCTAAAAAAAAAAACCCTAAAATCGAGACAGCGAATCAGATATCTGCTTAAATTAAATCGAAAATATATCCTACCTCATTGGTTGTCCGGTGCTACCATCTCAAAAAAAAATATAAAGAAATGAGGCCTCATGTGCAAATCTAAAAATTAAATTGCCACATGTTGTAGAAAATTGAGGTTATAAAAATATTTAAGAAGACACAAAGAAAAGAATTAAAGAAATCTTACCATCAAAGAGATGAGGACGCTCTACTATCCTTGAGGTGCCAACTATAGTTGGGACGGCGGACCTTTTCAAATCACATAATAGTGGGCCCCTTTTAAACCGCGACTTCTACCTTCAAGGATGATCTTAAATGAAGTGCTCTAAAGTCAAAATTCTTCGAAAAAGGTAAGGATCAAATGACAGGTGAACTGTCATGTCAAAAAAAAATAAATTGGTACGTTCAGACAATTGATGAAAGTAATCTCAGTTCGATAAAATGACAAAACCAAACAAACTTGACATGTGGAAAACTAATAGCAGTTTACCCTGCATAATATGCAATTTAAAAACAAATAATGGCATACCAATTTATCGAATGGTGAAACTGAAAAGTGCAATATCATCAATGTTCTAGAGTGAACTAACCAAGGTTCAAATGGAACAACTCAACGAACATACTATAAGCCAAATGAACTACTGACCTGTTATCATAAATGAACATAACCCCAAATTTTGACAATAAAAATATTTAAATATTCAGATATCTACTTCGTTCGAGTTAATTAAAAAGAAAAGAAATGAAGAATGAACAAAAAAAATATTCATGATAGGACCGTGGCCTGTAAAACATGAACCTCTGCACCAAAGCACTAAACTTAAAATCCACAGAAAACATAGAAAGGTAATGTAGAAAAATATCTTACACAAAACCATGTAGCATCCTCTAAATATACATCTATAGCAAAAATGAATGCTACAAACCTACAATTTTCAATTTTAACATACTTTTGATCGTCGCTTATGCAAGATAGAGCTGTCGTAATCGACCAGTAGGTAAGTCCTCTCATTTTACTTAAAACTTTTAACTTACATTGTAAATTTCTTTTAGTATCCCTGATGATGGACATTTCCATGTCCGAAACATGTAGGATATAAACATACATTGAAATACATATTGTGGAGGTAGACTGCCGTTGTTTTATTTGATTATATTATTGTAAAATTTACCATGGCTGAAGGACTTCGGTCGATGGCCATTTGGGAAACCAAGTCGTTTTCGATATTTCCAATTGTGACAATAACTCCCGACCTGTGACAATAACTCCCGACCTGTGACAATAACAATGAATGAATTTTTTGAGGATCGTTTTTGACAGCAAATTGTTTGTAATCTATACTTGTCCATAGTTGTTAAACCTCCTACTTGTTAAATTGTTAATTTATTTGTTAAATTGTTAATTTATTTGTTTGATTGTTTATTTACAAAAGTAAGAGTCCTGTTGTTTATGTTCTTTTACATCATATTTATTAGTTTGCATGTGCTTTGTCAACAAAATTAACTTTGATTTTTATGGCAATAAAGCTATTTTTGATTTTCATTTTCATTTTACTTTTTCCTCATAATGGCCTATACCTTTACGTAATAACTTCATTGACCAATGCCCTTTTGTCAGTAAGCTTTTAATTTTTTCATTAATTAAGAACCGGTACCAGTTTTTTCATATGACATTTCCATAACCTTCACACTTTTTCATGTGAAATCAGATTTCCCGCCAGCAATTGTGATTGCATGAGGTTTCTTTCAGCAGAATTCCCAATTTTCCTCTAAATAGCTCAAACGAACATAATAACCTCACTGACAATCACATTGGCCCAATAATCTTTTAAACTTGAAAGAGTTCACATTTTTCTACAGTTGAGCATGGTTCGGTGAAGTTTCTTTGTGCCCCCTTTTTTACTTTTTCCTCATAATGGCCTATACCTTTACGTAATAACTTCATTGACCAATGCCCTTTTGTCTAGTAAGCTTTTAATTTTTTCATTAATTAAGAACCGGTACCAGTTTTTTCATATGACATTTCCATAACCTTCACACTTTTTCATGTGAAATCAGATTTCCCGCCAGCAATTGTGATTGCATGAGGTTTCTTTCAGCAGAATTCCCAATTTTCCTCTAAATAGCTCAAACGAACATAATAACCTCACTGACAATCACATTGGCCCAATAATCTTTTAAACCTTGAAAGAGTTCACATTTTTCTACAGTTGAGCATGGTTCAGTGAAGTTTCTTTGTGCCCCCTTTTTTACTTTTTCCTCATAATGGCCTATACCTTTACGTAATAACTTCATTGACCAATGCCCTTTTGTCTAGTAAGCTTTTAATTTTTTCATTAATTAAGAACCGGTACCAGTTTTTTCATATGACATTTCCATAACCTTCACACTTTTTCATGTGAAATCAGATTTCCCGCCAGCAATTGTGATTGCATGAGGTTTCTTTCAGGAGAATTCCCAATTTTCCTCTAAATAGCTCAAACGAACATAATAACCTCACTGACAATCACATTGGCCCAATAATCTTTTAAACCTTGAAAGAGTTCACATTTTTCTACAGTTGAGCATGGTTCAGTGAAGTTTCTTTGTGCCCCCTTTTTTACTTTTTCCTCATAATGGCCTATACCTTTACGTAATAACTTCATTGACCAATGCCCTTTTGTCTAGTAAGCTTTTAATTTTTTCATTAATTAAGAACCGGTACCGGTCGTTTTATTTGAATATTTTTTATTTGCCGGGCTTCAAGCGGCATGATATGGCACAGTTCCGAAGATTTTTTGCTTTACATCACAGGAAGAGAATCCCCATATCGGCACCTGAACGAAGGTTCAGTGAGAGTCCACGATTTTCTCGCCAACAGACCTTGAAGTATTTCATTCAGAAAGCAGTGGCTCAGCGAAAATTGGCAGCCAAACGTGCCCTACAGGTAAAAAATACTCTCAATATGTGGTGACATCGAAATTACTGACCAGGTTTTTTTTTTTAGTATAGAAGAGTAAGACAAAAACTAAGGGCGGCCAGAACGGCCATTACAATGATTTGTATCGTTTCCAGGTACGGTAAGATCGTCGAAAAACTAATAACATGTAAAAAAGCATGTAGGGATAAAATTAAAAAACTCTCTGGCGTCCTACTTTACTCTATATTGCACACATTTGAACAGGCGATAAAAAATGACAGGGAAACACTGCTTCTGAAAGTAGAACAATTCTTAGCAAACCCTAAGCTAAGAATTAAATACAAATTTACGTTTGCTGAATCGCATAAAGAGTTGTACGGCATCACCATGCGTAAACGACAAATCAAAGAAGCTCTCAAACTCGTGCATCGCAAACTTTTTGTGCGAGAACTAAAACTTTGGTGCTTGAGCAATGGGCAGGCCAAACTTCAAAAAAGTATGCAAATATTGGACAGCAGTGCCAAAAGATACAGAAACTTCCAATAAACTTAATAGCAGGGACCCGGACCGGAATCGCTAACTGGTAAGAACATATAACATAACATAACACATATTTTACTTGATAGAAAATTTTAGTTACAGAACCCGAACCCCAATAAATAAAACGGTTTTTTCGGGTTTTTTTCGGTTCTCAGGGTGATACTTCGCCAGATAGCTTACACATGCCTGTGCAGTAATTAAGCCTAACCAAATCTTAAGTTTCTCAATAATTTTTTTTCCGTGGAGACACTTTCGACCGAGATTTCGACCACAAAACAGAGGTATTGGCGAATTTACTCATCTTTTGGCAAATAAATCTGAGATCTTGCTTTGGAATATTCTAGTTGTTTTTCTTTCCCTCTTTTTTTATGCAAAATAACAAGACTGAACGAAACCATTGCTCATTATATAGTGGCCGCATTTGTGCGACACGGTTTCCTTAATTTTTTTGTATGATGAAACGGGATTGAAAATTCAAAGTTTATCCAAAACGGTCGTTTTCGGATCGGAACCGAATCTGAATCAAAATCTCATATTTTGAAGGGAACCGGATCGAAACCGTTAAAAATTGATAGGAACCGAATCAAAATAATTGTTTCGGAACCGGAACTGGAACGGAACCTAAATTCTCTAATTCATCTGGAACCGAAACCAGAACGGAACCTATATATTTCATTCCGGTCCGGGTCCCTGGTGCATATAGTAGGAATTTTTGGCAATGGTAAAGTCTAAGTTAACGGATATAACCCTCAAGGCATAGCAACTGGAAGAAAGTCTTTTACATAGCTGTATTATGTGATATTCAAACCTTAGAGCATTATCTATTGATAGACCCAAAAACTTGCTAACATTAGGCATAGAAACAACTTCATTTTCTAAATAAATATTATCTAAGTTACATTTGAAATTTAAAATATTAGTTTTAGAAATATTGAATGATAGTAAATTAGAATCACACCACTGTTTTATTTTGCACCAGTCAGAACCCAATCGAACCACCCACTATTCGTTACTCTATTTCTGTGGTCTCGCGCGGTGTCCCTTCTCTCTCACTCTCTCTCTTTCTCTCTCTCCCTTCTTTTCACCCGGTAAACTTGGGCTCCGAATAAAATGTGAAAAAATACCAAAAAATATACAAAAAATTAATCAAAAACCTGACGAAGATGAGTAAATATGTTGGTAAGTTTAATTAAAAGAGTTGTCAGCTAAAAAAAATGTAATTTGTCTCAGATAATACAGCAACCTAACCTACTATGGTTTCTTTTGTTTTTAGTGAATTGAATGAGAACAGTTAAAATTCACCCAAAACAAGTGAACATCATGTGAAGTAAGCGTAAGTTGTAATTAATGTAAGCATTAAATATTATACATCATATTACACACACACATATTCAGTACTCGAGCAGTAATCGAGTACATACCTACTCGACAGATGATCTTATTTTACAATTGTTAAAAACATTTTCTATAGAGGCACAGAATTCCTCATATATCTGTACTGGTGACTGCGGTGGTATATATACGGCACATACTAATATCTTAACTTTTCCAATACAAATCAAGACAAACAAATGTTCGATTTTGTTTCCACAATGCACTGTACCTATTGATCTGGATATAAGATTAGACTTAACCGCTATCATTACTGCTCCACCTCTATTACAGTTACTTGTTTTTTTAGATCTAACATCAATACAAATTAAAATGAGCTAAACCTCCATCCAATATACCTAACTTACTGGTTCTTTTGTTTTTAGAGAATTGAATGAGAATAGTTAAAATTCACCCAAAACAATAAGTGAACATAATATGAAGTGAGCGAGAAAAGGTCCCCTTTGTAATTAATGTAAGTATTAAATATTATACATCATATTACACACACACATATATGCAGTACTCGAGAAGTAATCGAGTACATACCTACTCGACAGATGATCATATTTTACAATAATTGTTAAAAACATTTTCTATAGAGGCACAGAATTCCTCATATATCTGTACTGGTGACTGCGGTGGTATATATACGGCACATACTAATATCTTAACTTTTCCAATACAAATCCAGACAAACAAATGTTTCCACAATGCACTGCGTACCTATTGATCTGGATATAAGATTAGACTTAACCGCTATCATTACTGCTTCACCTCTATTACAGTTACTTGTTTTTTTAGATCTAACATCATTAAACCTTCATCCAATATACCTTCAAATGCTGTGTCCAAGGAAAGTCTTTTCAGTTTTGTGCGCAGGCCTCTCAGGAAAATTTAACTTTACATAATAAATAGTAAACGCAAACATTGTATTAACAGTAGTAAACTTCATTAGTTATTATTCAAAATATATTTCAATTACAACATCACAACAAGTTTACTACTGTTAATACAATGGACAAGCTAAAATTATAATTTAAGATACAGGTCACAACATATTGCTCATATTTATAAAATGCATTATTGATTAAGTATTTAATATACAGGGTCGTTGGTATCTACGGAAACGGTCGATTATTTCTTAAAGTAAAACAGTCAGCAAAAAATATTTTAGATAAAAATTTTAGGGTTTTTTAAGGTGTATTAGAATTTTAAAAAAATAAGTATACAGGTTGAGTCAGAAAACCGTAGAGAAACAAAGTTACTTTTTTTTAAATGGAACACCCTATATCTTCGAATATTTTTGGATTTTGCATAAAATAACAATTCTTTTTTTTTTCATTACCTTAAAAAACCCTAAAACTTTTATCTAAAATATTTTTTGCTAACTGTTATACTTTAAGAAATAATCGACCGTTTCCATACATACCGACGACCCTGTATAATAATCTTGCATAAGCGATGATCAAAAGTATGTTAAAATTGAAAATTGTAGGTTCTAATGAATTGAATGAGATGTAATATTTGAAATTTTGGTCAAGGTATCTTTGAATAAGGGGATTTCCAGGCCCCCTTATTCAAAGATACCTTGACCAAAATTTCAAATATTACATCTCATTCAATTCAGGTTGGTTCAGGTTAGGTTAGTTCAACTAACCTGAACTAACCGGAACCTACAATTTTCAATTTTAACATACTTTTGATCGTCGCTTACACTTCACAGCATTAAAAGGGGGAAGGAAGGGAGAGAGAGCTTTTTTTTTTAACCCTAGTTTTACTAGTTTACTATGCAAAAAAATTGGTTTACTCCACTGTGAGATGGACTACTACCATAAAATTAATAAATGTATACTAAATAATTCAGTCGATGAAACGACACTAGAGAGATTCGTCTTAGTACGAAATGTGCTGCGAGATTTTTTTGTTTCACCCTTGCCCGGCTTTGTTTGTTCCGCTTAATAGCATCCAACCTTTCTCAGGTCCATAGACCAATCAGTTTAATCTAAACCCTGTATAAGCAGAGAGACCAAGGTTCGAAAGAACGAGTTTCCTGCAGTCATTTCTGACACACCCCGTATATTTAAAGGGGGAAGGAAGGGAGAGAGAGCTTTTTTTTTTAACCCTAGTTTTACTAGTTTATTTGTAAAATTTAACTTGAAATAGTAAACGGAAACATTCCAACCAGCCATTTTTTTCAGTAAGTTTTTATTTTAAGAAACTGTTCGTGGTTTTTTCCACTAGAATCAGGTATTCCGGCACGACTAAGTTTTTTGCTGCTTTGGCCATGAAGGAGTCATTTTTGCCAATACAATATCTATATAGGATGAAAGCTGATCCTATATAGATATTGTATTGGCAAAAATGACTCCTTCATGGCCAAAACAGCGAAAAACTAAAGTCATTTTTCATTTTGTAATTTGCAGGAACAGGTTTTGTTACAGGTGATTATTTGTGTGACTCAAAATAATAGTGGAATAAGTCACAATAGAGAAATTTTTGTAATAGAGGTGGTGGAATGTGTGGGTGCAAGTCTAGCATATTTTTTCTTTTAAATTGAAACGGAGTGCGCTGTGCCCAGTTTCGCTGAATTATAAAATTTTGGAGTTATTCCACTATTATTATGAGTCACACATTTGTTACAGGTGATATTGCCGCTGCAATTTAAACACTAATTAAACATAAATAACAATGTCGGCATCACAAAAGCTGGATTGCCATTACTTTTATGGCAATCCCAGCAAAATGATGAAAGTGTCTGAGGCAATCAAGGAATTGCAAGATGATGATAATGATGAACAGTCGGAAGATATAACTATGGATCAAACCAAAGTTATATTTCGCAAAGTATTTAACTTCCGTCCGACGACCGGAAGCCTGAAAAATTTTCAAATAACAATTAACCAAATGAAGGAAGACTTTTTGGAAAACGACCAACTAAATTCAAGAAACCCAATAATGGCGTTAATATATTTGCTAGTAATTACTGGAATCGATTTATGTTTTACCAAATCATGGTCTTCTCACTTTAGAGCAAAAAAGATATTTACAACTATTTTTAAACAAGAACATGTCAGAGATATATATGTAAAGCAGCTACGCCGGATATTGGGGCAAGTGGGATTTATCAAAAATGTTAACATAATAAAAAAACAGCTAAAGAAAAGAAAAATAAGTAAACGAGATTTCAGTGAGGAGAGTGAGGCCCGGCTCCGAAAGACTTTAAAAAACTTTTTAAAATTTGCTGTAAACAAAGGGCGAACCGTGCGCCCCGATGAGCCGTCGACAAGTTCACAGGAGCCGAGCGTGCGTCCACTCGATGAGCCGTCGACTTCATCAGCATCTGCTGATGAGTCGACGGTTCAGCGAGCAGACACATGCTCGACTGCTAATCAGCAACCTGCTGATGAGATGGACGCATCTCATCAGGAGCCTGCTGATGACATGGACGCATCTCATCAGCAGGCTCCTGATGACATGGACGCATCGCATCACCAGGCTCCTGATGAGATGGACGCATCTCATCACGAGCCTGCTGATGAGATGGACCCATCCCATCACCAGGCGTCTGATGACAAATCTGACGACAAATCTGACGACAAATCTGACGACAGTGAAATTACGAATCAGAGAAGAAAAATTGATGAGCCGTCGCCCTCACCCTCACCATGTCAAAATGCCAATATTTCTCTATCATTAAGCTCTTCAAGCAACGAATCTTTAAGGGCATTTCAAATCAAAGACAAAGTGTGGGCCAAAATCCGGGGATACCCACAATATCCCGGCATTGTTATCGATATCGATAGACGGGGATATAAAGTCCAATTCTGTGACAAAAAAAATAGCCAAGGCTATGTGGGAAGCAATAAAATCTTCCACATAGACAAATATAAACCGGAACAAATCGTTACAAAATCGATGGCGGTAAAAAGGAAAATAATTTATCAATATAAGAAAGTGATGCAATTTGAATAAAATTTTCAATTTTTTGGCGTTTTATTGGTTTCCCAAATGGCCGTCGACCGAAGTCCTTCAGCCATGGTAAATTTTACAATAATATAATCAAATAAAACAACGGCAGTCTACCTCCACAATATGTATTTCAATGTATATGTTTATATCATACATGTTTCGGACATGGAAATGTCCATCATCAGGGATACTAAAAGAAATTTACAATGTAAGTTAAAAGTTTTAAGTAAAATGAGAGGACTTACCAGTAGTCGATTACGACAGCTCTATCTTGCATAAGCGACGATCAAAAGTATGTTAAAATTGAAAATTGTAGGTTCTAATGAATGTTCAAGATTGAATGAGATGTAATATTTGAAATTTTGGTCAAGGTATCTTTGAATAAGGGGGCCTGGATACCTTGACCAAAATTTCAAATATTACATCTCATTCAATTCATTAGAACCTGTGCCGTAAAATTACCTTTACAAGGCAACTTTACGTACCATGGTGCGAACGGCAGCTCTTGTGTCGGAGGCTCGGAGTCCTTGCCTTAAGCAGTTGTACACTTTTTTGATGAATTGGACGCCACCTATTTTAAATGGTTAAAAAACTTAATACTTACAAAGCGTTTTAAAATAGGAAAACCGCTTGCTTCTAAAGATGGTAATAGTTCGTCGTGCAGTACAATGAGTAACAATAAAACACAGATATGTAAAACAACAATTGGGATTAATTTATTAGGATCACTAAACTGGATTCCACCAATGAGATTAAATATTGAAATCAATAACTAAATTAAATATTAAAGTAAAAAATTATACACTCATGGGAAGGCCTGAAGGGTTTTTACTCGCCTGGTAACTAGTTATCTCATATAGTTTATGAAAAGGGGAAAAGAGAATGTTCTAGAACCTTCATACTTGTATGGTCATAATACCTAGATTCTTTTTAGAGGTTACCAAGGTGGTATTACAAATTTAAAGTTAGTTTTGAAGTGAAATTTACGGTGTTAAGGTTATAAAGAAATTAAAAATTATCACAATACACTGGCCTTATTTCCCAGATGTTCCAAATCCCATGTGGTTTCTGCTTCAAATTAATAGGCACCCTGCCTCCAGTCTGGTGGACCCGAACAGTACAAGACAGCACATATTTACAGCTTACAGGCCATGTGGTCTCTCAATCGAAGATCCAATTTCAACACGTGGTCAAAAGGAATATGGATATGTAACGCCTGTTACATATTCAAGAATAAACGCTTCGATAGAAGCAAAAGGAAAATTGCAACTAAACTCTAAAAAAAAAACCCTAAAATCGAGACAGCGAATCAGATATCTGCTTAAATTAAATCGAAAATATATCCTACCTCATTGGTTGTCCGGTGCTACCATCTCAAAAAAAAATATAAAGAAATGAGGCCTCATGTGCAAATCTAAAAATTAAATTGCCACATGTTGTAGAAAATTGAGGTTATAGAAATATTTAAGAAGACACAAAGAAAAGAATTAAAGAAATCTTACCATCAAAGAGATGAGGACGCTCTACTACCCTTGAGGTGCCAACTATAGTTGGGACGGCGGACCTTTTCAAATCACATAATAGTGGGCCCCTTTTAAACCGCGACTTCTACCTTCAAGGATGATCTTAAATGAAGTGCTCTAAAGTCAAAATTCTTCGAAAAAGGTAAGGATCAAATGACAGGTGAACTGTCATGTCAAAAAAAAATAAATTGGTACGTTCAGACAATTGATGAAAGTAATCTCAGTTCGATAAAATGACAAAACCAAACAAACTTGACATGTGGAAAACTAATAGCAGTTTACCCTGCATAATATGCAATTTAAAAACAAATAATGGCATACCAATTTATCGAATGGTGAAACTGAAAAGTGCAATATCATCAATGTTCTAGAGTGAACTAACCAAGGTTCAAATGGAACAACTCAACGAACATACTATAAGCCAAATGAACTACTGACCTGTTATCATAAATGAACATAACCGCAAATTTTGACAATAAAAATATTTAAATATTCAGATATCTACTTCGTTCGAGTTAATTAAAAAGAAAAGAAATGAAGAATGTACAAAAAAAATATTCATGATAGGACCGTGGCCTGTAAAACATGAACCTCTGCACCAAAGCACTAAACTTAAAATCCACAGAAAACATAGAAAGGTAATGTAGAAAAATATCTTACACAAAACCATGTAGCATCCTCTAAATATACATCTATAGCAAAAATGAATGCTACAAACCTACAATTTTCAATTTTAACATACTTTTGATCGTCGCTTATGCAAGATAGAGCTGTCGTAATCGACCAGTAGGTAAGTCCTCTCATTTTACTTAAAACTTTTAACTTACATTGTAAATTTCTTTTAGTATCCCTGATGATGGACATTTCCATGTCCGAAACATGTAGGATATAAACATACATTGAAATACATATTGTGGAGGTAGACTGCCGTTGTTTTATTTGATTATATTATTGTAAAATTTACCATGGCTGAAGGACTTCGGTCGATGGCCATTTGGGAAACCAAGTCGTTTTCGATATTTCCAATTGTGACAATAACTCCCGACCTGTGGCAATAACTCCCGACCTGTGACAATAACTCCCGACCTGTGACAATAACAATGAATGAATTTTTTGAGGATCGTTTTTGACAGCAAATTGTTTGTAATCTATACTTGTCCATAGTTGTTAAACCTCCTACTTGTTAAATTGTTAATTTATTTGTTAAATTGTTAATTTATTTGTTTGATTGTTTATTTACAAAAGTAAGAGTCCTGTTGTTTATGTTCTTTTACATCATATTTATTAGTTTGCATGTGCTTTGTCAACAAAATTAACTTTGATTTTTATGGCAATAAAGCTATTTTTGATTTTCATTTTCATTTTACTTTTTCCTCATAATGGCCTATACCTTTACGTAATAACTTCATTGACCAATGCCCTTTTGTCAGTAAGCTTTTAATTTTTTCATTAATTAAGAACCGGTACCAGTTTTTTCATATGACATTTCCATAACCTTCACACTTTTTCATGTGAAATCAGATTTCCCGCCAGCAATTGTGATTGCATGAGGTTTCTTTCAGCAGAATTCCCAATTTTCCTCTAAATAGCTCAAACGAACATAATAACCTCACTGACAATCACATTGGCCCAATAATCTTTTAAACTTGAAAGAGTTCACATTTTTCTACAGTTGAGCATGGTTCGGTGAAGTTTCTTTGTGCCCCCTTTTTTACTTTTTCCTCATAATGGCCTATACCTTTACGTAATAACTTCATTGACCAATGCCCTTTTGTCTAGTAAGCTTTTAATTTTTTCATTAATTAAGAACCGGTACCAGTTTTTTCATATGACATTTCCATAACCTTCACACTTTTTCATGTGAAATCAGATTTCCCGCCAGCAATTGTGATTGCATGAGGTTTCTTTCAGCAGAATTCCCAATTTTCCTCTAAATAGCTCAAACGAACATAATAACCTCACTGACAATCACATTGGCCCAATAATCTTTTAAACCTTGAAAGAGTTCACATTTTTCTACAGTTGAGCATGGTTCAGTGAAGTTTCTTTGTGCCCCCTTTTTTACTTTTTCCTCATAATGGCCTATACCTTTACGTAATAACTTCATTGACCAATGCCCTTTTGTCTAGTAAGCTTTTAATTTTTTCATTAATTAAGAACCGGTACCAGTTTTTTCATATGACATTTCCATAACCTTCACACTTTTTCATGTGAAATCAGATTTCCCGCCAGCAATTGTGATTGCATGAGGTTTCTTTCAGCAGAATTCCCAATTTTCCTCTAAATAGCTCAAACGAACATAATAACCTCACTGACAATCAAATTGGCCCAATAATCTTTTAAACCTTGAAAGAGTTCACATTTTTCTACAGTTGAGCATGGTTCAGTGAAGTTTCTTTGTGCCCCCTTTTTTACTTTTTCCTCATAATGGCCTATACCTTTACGTAATAACTTCATTGACCAATGCCCTTTTGTCTAGTAAGCTTTTAATTTTTTCATTAATTAAGAACCGGTACCGGTCGTTTTATTTGAATATTTTTTATTTGCCGGGCTTCAAGCGGCATGATATGGCACAGTTCCGAAGATTTTTTGCTATACATCACAGGAAGAGAATCCCCATATCGGCACCTGAACGAAGGTTCAGTGAGAGTCCACGATTTTCTCGCCAACAAACCTTGAAGTTTTTCATTCAGAAAGCAGTGGCTCAGCGAAAATTGGCAGCCAAACGTCCTCGATATTCAGCCCATTTTAAAAATATTTTGAATTATACAGGTTGCGCCTAAAAGGTAGGGTGCCATGAAGTTGCATTATTTTAAATGGAACACCCTGTATATTTTTAGATTCTACATAAAATTTTAATTATTTTTTATTAAATGCATTATTAGTCTATATTTACTAGTTTCAGAGATATTGATTTTTGAAAAATTACATTTTTCAAGAATCAATATCTCGGAAACTAGTAAATATAGCCTAATAATACATTTAATAAAAAATAATTAAAATTTTATGTAGAATCTTGTTTTGGAACTCGATCTTGGGAAACGGCTATAAATAGCGCGTTTCTCAAGACAGAGCTCAGTTGGTGTCGTACCTTGCAGTGGTAAAGACGTGCTGGGCCTTTGTCACTGGCTAAAAGCGGCATGGAGGTTTCATTTGGGGGGAAGTCCCTTGGGAAACCTAAGTAAAAGTTTGACGTGCTGATGTAGCACCGGTGAAGGGCGCCGTAGTCGAACCCGATACTGCGAGGGTGCAGTGGTTCCTAGTCGTTCCGAGGCGTTCGTACCTAGTGTACGGGCAGGTCCGAAAGAAGAAATATAGTGAAGAGGAAGATGGACAATTTTAACGTATGGATGCCAGCAACGTATGAATGTGAAGTAGTTTTCGAAAGAAGTACGACGAGAACCGGTCATAGCCGAAGTTGCCGACACTTGGGCTAACTGAACCAGCACTGCCGCAACGGACGCCATCGCCAGGGAGGCGTGTACGAGTGTTTGCGACCTGGGCATAACCTGCCCCAGGTCGGCAAAAGGAGAAAACTACGTGGCGAAGAAGAATCAAGGAAGAATAAAGTTACCCGAGTACGAAACCGCCGATGCCAGGACTGGTTGTCCTTTGCCAGTCCTCCAGCGTCAAGTGCCACTACGGAGAAGACATGTACGAGTGAATGCCACCTGGGCATAACCTGCACCAGGTCGGCAAGAAGCCAAAACCACGTGGCAAGATGATTTAAAGTTAATGAAGTGCGAATCCGCCGATGCCAGGCCTGGATGACAGTTGCCAGTCCTCCAGCGTCGAGTGCCACTACCGAGAAGACCTGTACGAGTGTATACCGCCTGGGCATAACCTGCCCCAGGTCGGCAAGCAGCAGAAACCACGTGGCAAAATGAATTAAAGATGATTAAGTACGAGACCGCCGATGCCAGGCCTGGATGACAGTTGCCAGTCCTCCAGCGTCGAGTGCCACTACCGAGAAGACCTGTACGAGTGTATACCGCCTGGGCATAACCTGCACCAGGTCGGCAAGCAGCAGAAACCACGTGGCAAAATGAATTAAAGAAGATTAAGTACGAGACCGCCGATGCCAGGCCTGGATGACAGTTGCCAGTCCTCCAGCGTCGAGTGCCACTACCGAGAAGACCTGTACGAGTGTAGACCGCCTGGGCATAACCTGCACCAGGTCGGCAAGCAGCAGAGTCCACGTGGCAAAATGAATTAAAGAAGATTAAGTACGAGACCGCCGATGCCAGGACTGGATGACAGTTGCCAGTCCTCCAGCGTCGTGTGCCACTACCGGGAAGACCTGTACGAGTGGATACCACCTGGGCATAACCTGCACCAGGTCGGCAAGCCGTAAAAACCACGTGGCAAAGTGAAGCTCCGCCAGCCCTGACGGCAGAAGGCGAAGATGCTCTCAATTACCGAGGCCGCCCCTAAGCCGCTGCTTGGGTGCGGTTTCAAACTGCCCTACACAATATGCCGCCCCTGAGAAAACGACTGTAAGCTAGCCGAGGTACTAAGAACTTCCAGGGATAGGCCCCTCGAAGGAGGAAGCGAAGGCATCATTGTGCCAGGACAATCTAAAAATTAAAAAATATACAGGGTGTTCCATTTAAAAAAATGTAACTTTGTGGCACCCACCAGATTGGCCATTACAATGATTTGTATCGTTTCCAGGTACGGTAAGATCGTCGAAAAACTAATAACATGTAAAAAAGCATGTAGGGATAAAATTAAAAAACTCTCTGGCGTCCTACTTTACTCTATATTGCACACATTTGAACAGGCGATAAAAAATGACAGGGAAACACTGCTTCTGAAAGTAGAACAATACTTAGCAAACCCTAAGCTAAGAATTAAATACAAATTTACGTTTGCTGAATCGCATAAAGAGTTGTACGGCATCACCATGCGTAAACGACAAATCAAAGAAGCTCTCAAACTCGTGCATCGCAAACTTTTTGTGCGAGAACTAAAACTTTGGTGCTTGAGCAATGGGCAGGCCAAACTTCAAAAAATTATGCAAATATTGGACAGCAGTGCCAAAAGATACAGAAACTTACAATAAACTTAACTTTTTTTTCCATAAAGTACTGTTCTTGCAATGTTTATAATACTTAAAGATAAAATTTCGTCTAATGTTCAGGTTAAATGGCTGGTTGGTTTTAATATTATGTTGTTTACGTCTTTGTCAGCTACGATGTGATGTTATGTAGTAAAGCTACGATGTGATATTATGTAGTAAAGCTACGATGTGATGTTATGTAGTCAAATATATATGTATTATGTTCAGGTTAAATGGCCTCCTATTTTTAATATTATGTTGTTTACATCTTTGTCAGGTACAACGTTATTTACTAAAAATATATATTATGTTCAGGTTAAATGGCCTCCTATTTTTAATATTATGTTGTTTACGTCTTCGTCAGCTACGATGTGATGTTATGTAGTCAAATATATATGTATTATGTTCAGGTTAAATGGCCTCCTATTTTTAATATTATGTTTGGTTTGTCAGGTACAACGTTATTCACTAAAAATATATAATGTTCAGGTTAAATGGCCTCCTATCTTTAATATTATGTTGTTTAAATCTTTGTCAGGTACAACGCTATTTACTAAAAATATATAATGTTCACGTTGAAATTTTTGTTTAATTTCAAATCCCCTCAAAACTAAAGTCTCGCTAGAAAAAAAATCGAAAATATTTCTCAAAGTGGTATAGGATGAAAGCTGAAAAAAGCTTTCATCCTATATAGATATTGTATTGGCAAAAATGACTCCTTCATGGCCAAAACAGCGAAAACTAAAGTCGTGCACGAATCCAGATTTTTTGCGCTAGAATTAGGTATTCGTGCACGACCAAGTTACAAAGTCGTGCAAGAATCCCCGATTATTGCGCAAAAAAATCGAAAAAAAAATATTTCTCAACGTTTTTCGAAAAAAAAATATTTCTCAACGTTTTTCGAAAAAAACATTATTATTTTCGTAATCTACACCGTTCAATTAGTCTATAACTATAGTTTTGTGACATTTGAAGAAGCTTAATTTTTCGCTAGAATCCCTGATTCTAGCGCAAAAAAAAATCTAAAAAAAGAATATTTCTCAAAGTTTTTCGAAAAAAACAATATTATTTCCGTAATCTACACCCTTCAATTAGTCTATAACTATAGTTTTGTGACATTTGAAGAAAGTTAAAAAAAATTTTTCATTTTCAAAATCTTATAATCCCAATATTAACTCGGTCGACTTTATCCATGAAAGATGTCATGAAAACGTGGGATTTCTCGCGAAGTTTCCATTTTCTTGTAGCAAATTTTCTCAGCTTTCATCCTATATAGACATTGTATTAGTTTTCAGGGGGGCCCTGGGTCCCCGTGTACATTATTGTGTACAATATTGTGTACATTATTCATTGAGAAGGAGCATAATTTTATTTTCAGCGGTTGGCAACACTGAATAAAAGTATCTGATACGTATCGATACTTTTGAAAATTTCGATTGTTGTTTTTTGAATTATGGATCCGTTGAGATTCTTCAATATACCGGAGCTCCGGAGGTATTTTACGAACCGCAGGGCGCGCTTGGGGAAAAAAAAAGAAGGTAAAATTTAATTAGAGATATATTTTAACTTTTTTCAAATGTCACAAAACTGGTAAGGGTAGTGGGGGTGAGAAATATTATTTTTTCCCCGTTTTCCGCTGGAATCGGGTATGCTTACACGACTAAGTTTTGCGCTGTTTTAGCCATGAAGGAGTAATTTTTGCCAATACAATGTCTATATAGGATGAAAGCTGAGAAAATTTGCTACCAGAAAATGGAAACTTCGCGAGAAATCCCACGTTTTCATGACATCTTTCATGGATAAAGTCGACCGAGTTAATATTGGGATTATAGGATTTTGAAAATGAAAAATTTTTTTTAACTTTCTTCAAATGTCACAAAACTATAGTTATAGACTAATTGAAAAGTTTTCAACAGATTTTTTATTTGCCGGGCTTCAAGCGGCATGATATGGCACAGTTCCGAAGATTTTTTGCTTTACATCACAGGAAGAGAATCCCCATATCGGCACCTGAACGAAGGTTCAGTGAGAGTCCACGATTTTCTCGCCAACAGACCTTGAAGTATTTCATTCAGAAAGCAGTGGCTCAGCGAAAATTGGCAGCCAAACGTGCCCTACAGGTAAAAAATACTCTCAATATGTGGTGACATCGAAATTACTGACCAGGTTTTTTTTTTAGTATAGAAGAGTAAGACAAAAACTAAGGGCGGCCAGAACGGCCATTACAATGATTTGTATCGTTTCCAGGTACGGTAAGATCGTCGAAAAACTAATAACATGTAAAAAAGAATGTAGGGATAAAATTAAAAAACTCTCTGGCGTCCTACTTTACTCTATATTGCACACATTTGAACAGGCGATAAAAAATGACAGGGAAACACTGCTTCTGAAAGTAGAACAATTCTTAGCAAACCCTAAGCTAAGAATTAAATACAAATTTACGTTTGCTGAATCGCATAAAGAGTTGTACGGCATCACCATGCGTAAACGACAAATCAAAGAAGCTCTCAAACTCGTGCATCGCAAACTTTTTGTGCGAGAACTAAAACTTTGGTGCTTGAGCAATGGGCAGGCCAAACTTCAAAAAAGTATGCAAATATTGGACAGCAGTGCCAAAAGATACAGAAACTTCCAATAAACTTAATAGCAGGGACCCGGACCGGAATCGCTAACTGGTAAGAACATATAACATAACATAACACATATTTTACTTGATAGAAAATTTTAGTTACAGAACCCGAACCCCAATAAATAAAACGGTTTTTTCGGGTTTTTTTCGGTTCTCAGGGTGATACTTCGCCAGATAGCTTACACATGCCTGTGCAGTAATTAAGCCTAACCAAATCTTAAGTTTCTCAATAAATTTTTTTCCGTGGAGACACTTTCGACCGAGATTTCGACCACAAAACAGAGGTATTGGCGAATTTACTCATCTTTTGGCAAATAAATCTGAGATCTTGCTTTGGAATATTCTAGTTGTTTTTCTTTCTCTCTTTTTTTATGCAAAATAACAAGACTGAACGAAACCATTGCTCATTACATAGTGGCCGCATTTGTGCGACACGGTTTCCTTAATTTTTTTGTATGATGAAACGGGATTGAAAATTCAAAGTTTATCCAAAACGGTCGTTTTCGGATCGGAACCGAATCTGAATCAAAATCTCATATTTTGAAGGGAACCGGATCGAAACCGTTAAAAATTGATAGGAACCGAATCAAAATAATTGTTTCGGAACCGGAACTGGAACGGAACCTAAATTCTCTAATTCATCTGGAACCGAAACCAGAACGGAACCTATATATTTCATTCCGGTCCGGGTCCCTGGTGCATATAGTAGGAATTTTTGGCAATGGTAAAGTCTAAGTTAACGGATATAACCCTCAAGGCATAGCAACTGGAAGAAAGTCTTTTACATAGCTGTATTATGTGATATTCAAACCTTAGAGCATTATCTATTGATAGACCCAAAAACTTGCTAACATTAGGCATAGAAACAACTTCATTTTCTAAATAAATATTATCTAAGTTACATTTGAAATTTAAAATATTAGTTTTAGAAATATTGAATGATAGTAAATTAGAATCACACCACTGTTTTATTTTGCACCAGTCAGAACCCAATCGAACCACCCACTATTCGTTACTCTATTTCTGTGGTCTCGCGCGGTGTCCCTTCTCTCTCACTCTCTCTCTTTCTCTCTCTCCCTTCTTTTCACCCGGTAAACTTGGGCTCCGAATAAAATGTGAAAAAATACCAAAAAATATACAAAAAATTAATCAAAAACCTGACGAAGATGAGTAAATATGTTGGTAAGTTTAATTAAAAGAGTTGTCAGCTAAAAAAAATGTAATTTGTCTCAGATAATACAGCAACCTAACCTACTATGGTTTCTTTTGTTTTTAGTGAATTGAATGAGAACAGTTAAAATTCACCCAAAACAAGTGAACATCATGTGAAGTAAGCGTAAGTTGTAATTAATGTAAGCATTAAATATTATACATCATATTACACACACACATATTCAGTACTCGAGCAGTAATCGAGTACATACCTACTCGACAGATGATCATATTTTACAATTGTTAAAAACATTTTCTATAGAGGCACAGAATTCCTCATATATCTGTACTGGTGACTGCGGTGGTATATATACGGCACATACTAATATCTTAACTTTTCCAATACAAATCAAGACAAACAAATGTTCGATTTTGTTTCCACAATGCACTGTACCTATTGATCTGGATATAAGATTAGACTTAACCGCTATCATTACTGCTCCACCTCTATTACAGTTACTTGTTTTTTTAGATCTAACATCAATACAAATTAAAATGAGCTAAACCTCCATCCAATATACCTAACTTACTGGTTCTTTTGTTTTTAGAGAATTGAATGAGAATAGTTAAAATTCACCCAAAACAATAAGTGAACATAATATGAAGTGAGCGAGAAAAGGTCCCCTTTGTAATTAATGTAAGTATTAAATATTATACATCATATTACACACACACATATATGCAGTACCTACTCGAGAAGTAATCGAGTACATACCTACTCGACAGATGATCATATTTTACAATAATTGTTAAAAACATTTTCTATAGAGGCACAGAATTCCTCATATATCTGTACTGGTGACTGCGGTGGTATATATACGGCACATACTAATATCTTAACTTTTCCAATACAAATCCAGACAAACAAATGTTTCCACAATGCACTGCGTACCTATTGATCTGGATATAAGATTAGACTTAACCGCTATCATTACTGCTTCACCTCTATTACAGTTACTTGTTTTTTTAGATCTAACATCATTAAACCTTCATCCAATATACCTTCAAATGCTGTGTCCAAGGAAAGTCTTTTCAGTTTTGTGCGCAGGCCTCTCAGGAAAATTTAACTTTACATAATAAATAGTAAACGCAAACATTGTATTAACAGTAGTAAACTTCATTAGTTATTATTCAAAATATATTTCAATTACAACATCACAACAAGTTTACTACTGTTAATACAATGGACAAGCTAAAATTATAATTTAAGATACAGGTCACAACATATTGCTCATATTTATAAAATGCATTATTGATTAAGTATTTAATATACAGGGTCGTTGGTATCTACGGAAACGGTCGATTATTTCTTAAAGTAAAACAGTCAGCAAAAAATATTTTAGATAAAAATTTTAGGGTTTTTTAAGGTGTATTAGAATTTTAAAAAAATAAGTATACAGGTTGAGTCAGAAAACCGTAGAGAAACAAAGTTACTTTTTTTTAAATGGAACACCCTATATCTTCGAATATTTTTGGATTTTGCATAAAATAACAATTCTTTATTTTTCATTACCTTAAAAAACCCTAAAACTTTTATCTAAAATATTTTTTGCTAACTGTTATACTTTAAGAAATAATCGACCGTTTCCATACATACCGACGACCCTGTATAATAATCTTGCATAAGCGATGATCAAAAGTATGTTAAAATTGAAAATTGTAGGTTCTAATGAATTGAATGAGATGTAATATTTGAAATTTTGGTCAAGGTATCTTTGAATAAGGGGATTTCCAGGCCCCCTTATTCAAAGATACCTTGACCAAAATTTCAAATATTACATCTCATTCAATTCAGGTTGGTTCAGGTTAGGTTAGTTCAGGTTAGTTTAGGTTCTAAACTACCCTGAACTAACCTAAACTAACCGGAACCTACAATTTTCAATTTTAACATACTTTTGATCGTCGCTTACACTTCACAGCATTAAAAGGGGGAAGGAAGGGAGAGAGAGCTTTTTTTTTTTAACCCTAGTTTTACTAGTTTACTATGCAAAAAAATTGGTTTACTCCACTGTGAGATGGACTACTACCATAAAATTAATAAATGTATACTAAATAATTCAGTCGATGAAACGACACTAGAGAGATTCGTCTTAGTACGAAATGTGCTGCGAAATTTTTTTGTTTCACCCTTGCCCGGCTTTGTTTGTTCCGCTTAATAGCATCCAACCTTTCTCAGGTCCATAGACCAATCAGTTTAATCTAAACCCTGTATAAGCAGAGAGACCAAGGTTCGAAAGAACGAGTTTCCTGCAGTCATTTCTGACACACCCCGTATATTTGTTAATTAAATTTTAATTTAATTTTTTCACAGCATTAAAAGGGGGAAGGAAGGGAGAGAGAGCTTTTTTTTTACCCTAGTTTTACTAGTTTACTATGCAAAAAAATTGGTTTACTCCACTGTGAGATGGACTACTACCATAAAATTAATAAATGTATACTAAATAATTCAGTCGATGAAACGACACTAGAGAGATTCGTCTTAGTACGAAATGTGCTGCGAGATTTTTTTGTTTCACCCTTGCCCGGCTTTGTTTGTTCCGCTTAATAGCATCCAACCTTTCTCAGGTCCATAGACCAATCAGTTTAATCTAAACCCTGTATAAGCAGAGAGACCAAGGTTCGAAAGAACGAGTTTCCTGCAGTCATTTCTGACACACCCCGTATATTTGTTAATTAAATTTTAATTTAATTTTTTCACAGCATTAAAAGGGGGAAGGAAGGGAGAGAGAGCTTTTTTTTTTAACCCTAGTTTTACTAGTTTACTATGCAAAAAAATTGGTTTACTCCACTGTGAGATGGACTACTACCATAAAATTAATAAATGTATACTAAATAATTCAGTCGATGAAACGACACTAGAGAGATTCGTCTTAGTACAAAATGTGCTGCGAGATTTTTTTGTTTCACCCTTGCCCGGCTTTGTTTGTTCCGCTTAATAGCATCCAACCTTTCTCAGGTCCATAGACCAATCAGTTTAATCTAAACCCTGTATAAGCAGAGAGACCAAGGTTCGAAAGAACGAGTTTCCTGCAGTCATTTCTGACACACCCCGTATATTTAAAGGGGGAAGGAAGGGAGAGAGAGCTTTTTTTTTTAACCCTAGTTTTACTAGTTTATTTGTAAAATTTAACTTGAAATAGTAAACGGAAACATTCCAACCAGCCATTTTTTTCAGTAAGTTTTTATTTTAAGAAACTGTTCGTGGTTTTTTCCACTAGAATCAGGTATTCCGGCACGACTAAGTTTTTTGCTGCTTTGGCCATGAAGGAGTCATTTTTGCCAATACAATATCTATATAGGATGAAAGCTGATCCTATATAGATATTGTATTGGCAAAAATGACTCCTTCATGGCCAAAACAGCGAAAAACTAAAGTCATTTTTCATTTTGTAATTTGCAGGAACGGGTTTTGTTACAGGTGATTATTTGTGTGACTCAAAATAATAGTGGAATAAGTCACAATAGAGAAATTTTTGTAATAGAGGTGGTGGAATGTGTGGGTGCAAGTCTAGCATATTTTTTCTTTTAAATTGAAAAATATATACCAACGGAGTGCGCTGTGCCCAGTTTCGCTGAATTATAAAATTTTGGAGTTATTCCACTATTATTATGAGTCACACATTTGTTACAGGTGATATTGCCGCTGCAATTTAAACACTAATTGAACATAAATAACAATATCGGCATCACAAAAGCTGGATTGCCATTACTTTTATGGCAATCCCAGCAAAATGATGAAAGTGTCTGAGGCAATCAAGGAATTGCAAGATGATGATAATGATGAACAGTCGGAAGATATAACTATGGATCAAACCAAAGTTATATTTCGCAAAGTATTTAACTTCCGTCCGACGACCGGAAGCCTGAAAAATTTTCAAATAACAATTAACCAAATGAAGGAAGACTTTTTGGAAAACGACCAACTAAATTCAAGAAACCCAATAATGGCGTTAATATATTTGCTAGTAATTACTGGAATCGATTTATGTTTTACCAAATCAGGGTCTTCTCACTTTAGAGCAAAAAAGATATTTACAACTATTTTTAAACAAGAACATGTCAGAGATATATATGTAAAGCAGCTACGCCGGATATTGGGGCAAGTGGGGTTTATCAAAAATGTTAACATAATAAAAAAACAGCTAAAGAAAAGAAAAATAAGTAAACGAGATTTCAGTGAGGAGAGTGAGGCCCGGCTCCGAAAGACTTTAAAAAACTTTTTAAAATTTGCTGTAAACAAAGGGCGAACCGTGCGCCCCGATGAGCCGTCGACAAGTTCACAGGAGCCGAGCGTGCGTCCACTCGATGAGCCGTCGACTTCATCAGCATCTGCTGATGAGTCGACGGTTCAGCGAGCAGACACATGCTCGACTGCTAATCAGCAACCTGCTGATGAGATGGACGCATCTCATCAGGAGCCTGCTGATGACATGGACGCATCTCATCAGCAGGCTCCTGATGACATGGACGCATCGCATCACCAGGCTCCTGATGAGATGGACGCATCTCATCACGAGCCTGCTGATGAGATGGACCCATCCCATCACCAGGCGTCTGATGACAAATCTGACGACAAATCTGACGACAGTGAAATTACGAATCAGAGAAGAAAAATTGATGAGCCGTCGCCCTCACCCTCACCATGTCAAAATGCCAATATTTCTCTATCATTAAGCTCTTCAAGCAACGAATCTTTAAGGGC